>SKCR01032790.1:0-188314 GCA_019454045.1 Zanthoxylum bungeanum | reverse complement strand
GTTTCAGTTCATGATCTATGAAGTTTCAATTCAGGATATACAGTTCAAACGTTGTGTTTTACAACCTATGTTTCATGATTTATGTTTTATGTTTGCAGTGCGTGTGAAGAGTTTAGTTGATGAGTTAGGATTGTGTCATAGCCGTGTCGGTTAGGGAATTCGCTCGGACGAAATTCGTCTTATACATGTATAAATGTGTTATTAGTGTTTATTAGATTTTCATGATTTAATAACTATGTTTCATGTTCACGATTTTCAGGTCTTGTTTTATAGTTATGAGTTATGTTTTACATTTATACTTCATAATTTATAATTTCATATCATGATTTACAGTTACATGTCACAGTTTACAATCAATGTTTCATGATTTACAAGACGTTTCATGATCATAGTTTATGTTTTTCAATCTACAGTATATGATTACAGTATTCAACTTACTTTTTTCACGTATCATGTTTATATGTTTACAAGTTTAGGGAACTCCACGTGTCATGTTTACTGATCGGTTTACGTTATCCATGTGTCATATTTACATGTTTATGTTTTCACGTGACATGTTTCGGTTCGTGATTTTCATTTTTTGATGTCATGATTGCAGATTATAAATTAGTTCATGTTTCATGTTTTCAAGTGTCATTTCAAGATTATGCTTTACAATTTATATTTCCCACATACCATTTTTGATAGGAAATCGGATACGAAAAAAATGAAATCCGATCCAAGATCCCGTAGACCCCCAAGAACCTGTCATTGAAAACCCTTGGAGATAGCCTCAGATGAATTTTGCCAGCAAATTAGACGCCACAAAGAATGCCAACCCTTTGACAAGTCTTTGTTCAATCACTGAACTTTGATAAAAATTTCTCAATCTCAATGAGAAAGTACTGTTCACGCATAAAAATTAGGGTCATTCATTAAGAGGTATTTTTGAGGTTTAAATAGTAGCATACTCAAACCCTAAGAGAGCTAAAAAGACTAATATAGCCCTAAACTACCCATTACCAACTAAAAGCCCATAATTCCTAATTTCTAGCCCATTTTGAACCCATAAATAATAAAATAAACTAACCCAAATAATAAATAAAAACGGAAATCCCCGTTGGTTCCATACATGCAAATAAATAATAAATAAGCCTAAATAACTGAAAACGATTCATGCTGCTCCCCGATGACTTGGGTCAAGTGTATAACTCTTGAACCCTCTTCCTTTCAGTACAATAGATCTCGAACATGCTTGTTCAATTCAGCTACATGGCGTTGGGTCAGGCCTGCCATAGCGTCTTTAATCTTCTGAGCTCTGTGTCTTGTAATTGGTGCAACCGGTACATGGATTGGATCGACTGTGGTCTGGACCGAACCAGGTGCAGCTAGGATCACATCATCCCCTCCCTCTTGAAAAGGATTCGACCTCGAATCGACACCTGCATCAAAATGGGACAAATCAGAAACATTAAATGAAGTAGAAAAATTATACTCACCAGGCAGATCAAGCTTATATGCATTATCATTGATCCTTTCGACGACTTGAAAGGACCATCTCCTCGAGGTTAAAGCTTGGATCTTCGTTGAGCCGGAAACCTTTCCTTACGCATGTGTAACCAAACCCAATCTCCAGGCTCAAACCACCACGCGTTTACGACCTTTATTCGCATGAGAAGCGTACTGCTCATTTTTCCGTAATATGTGTTCACGTGCTTTCTCATGTATTTATTTCACCAATTCTGCTTTATTTTTCCCATCTAAACCTATTTTTTCCTCAACAGACAAAGGCAATAAATCCAATGATGTTAGTGGGTTAAAGCCATATACAATTTCAAAAAGTGAATATGAAGTAGAAGAATGAATGCACCTATTGTATGCAAACTCTATAAATGGCAAACACTTTTCCCATGATTTTAGATTCTTAGTGACTATGGTGCGAAGTAATGAGTCAAAGTCCTATTGACCACCTCTGTCTGTCCATCTGTTTGAGGGTGACACGTAGTAAGTAATTAAAGTAATTTAGTCCCTAGCTTATCCCATAAAACCTTCCAGAAATGACTCAAGAACTTGACATCTCTATCAGAAACTATATCCTAGAATCTCATGTAGTCGTACTACTTCCTTAAAGAATAAGTCTGATATATTAGTGGCATCATCAGTTTTATGGAATGGCAATAAAGTGTGCCATTTTGCTAAATCTATCAACCACTACAAAAATGAAATCCTTACCTCGTTTAGTCCTAGGTAAACCCAACATAAAATCCATTGAAATATCTACCCATGGTTCACTAAGTACAGGTAATGGAGTATATAATCCATGAGGCTTCACTCTAGATTTGGCCTTGTTACAAGTGAGACACCGATCATAAATTCGCTCTACATCGCGCTTCATCTTAGGCCAGTAAAAATGCTCCTTTAAGGTTTATAGGGTCTTACTAATTCCAAAATGTCCCATTAGTCCACCTCCATGAGCCTCTCTCACTAATAGCTCACGCATACTACAAGAAGAGATGCATAACTTATTTTCTCTAAATAGAAATCCCTCATGCTGGTAGAATTTACTAAATGCATATTTAATACATGCAGCATATATATCACAAAAATCCACATCACATGCATAAAGCTCTTTAATAAATTCAAACCCTAATATTTTAGCACCTAAAGAAGTAAGTTAAAACATACCTGCGTGACAAGGCATCTGCAACTACATTTTCCTTACCTTGTTTGTAGCGAATGACGTACAGAAATGTCTCTACAAACTCCATCCATTTAGCATGCCTCTTGTTCAGTTTTCCTTGCCCTTTAAGGTGTTTCAAACTCTCATGATCTGTGTGTATCACGAACTCCTTAGGCCATAGGTAATGCTGCCAATTCTCCAGTGCTCGAACAAGTGCATACAACTCCTTATCGTACGTATGATACCTCAACACTGCCCAATTTAACTTTCACTGAAGTACGTAATAGGTCTTTTCTCTTGCATCAATACCGCCCCCATACTTATGCCACTTGCATCATATTCTATCTCAAATGTGCTCTCAAAATTAGGTAGTGCGAGGACTGGTGCACTGCATAACCTCTCCTTGAGAGTTTGAAAGGCACTCTCTTGAGCTTCACCCCACTGAAATCCAACAGTCTTCTTGACTACCTCAGTCAATGGTGCTGCTATACTACTGAAGTCCTTCACAAAATGCCTGTAGAAACTTGCCTATCCATGAAAAGTCTGTACCTCTGACACTGTGGTAGGTGGTGGTCAATCTCTAATCGCTTTAACTTTCTCCTCGTCCATCTCTACGCCATCTACGGTCACTACACAAACCAAGAAAAACGACTTTATCCATGAAAAATGTGCATTTCTTATAATTAGCAAATAATCTTTCTTTTCTTAAAATATCAAGCACATTTTTCAAATGATCTACATGTTCATCTAAAGATTTACTATATACTAATATGTCATCAAAATAGATCACTACAAATTTCCCTATACATGCACGCAACACATGGTTTATACGTCTCATAAAAGTACTAGGGGTGTTTGTTAAACCAAAAGGCATTACTAACCACTCATATAGCCCATACTTAGTTTTAAAAGCGGTCTTCTATTCGTCACCTTCTCTCATACGAATCTGGTGATATCCACTCTTAAGGTCAATTTTACTAAAAATCTTAGATCCATGCAGTTCATCTAACATGTCATCTAGTCTAGGAATGAGATGTCGATACTTTACCGTGATATTATTGATGGAATGATAATCCACGCACATACGCCACATCTCATCATTCTTAGGCACTAATAACACAGGTACTACACACGGGCTCATACTCTCTCGTACATAACCCTCTCCATCAATTCTTCAACCTGCCTCTGAAGTTCTTCGGTCTCCTCATGATTACTCCTATATGGCGGTCTATATAGGAATGACAGCTCCAGGCATGAAATCAATCTGATGTTCTATTCCTCGAATGGGTGGAAGCCATTAGGGATGTCCTCTGTGAGCACATCTTCAATTCCTGTAAAAGAGAAGATATAGAAACATGAAGTGAATTTTTAGTGTTAGTAAGTAAAGAAAAGTGTGGTATGTCTTTATACACTAGCAGTAATATGAGTTTTCTAGCTTTGTAGGCTCTTCTCACTCTCTCTCACCTAGATAAAAACTTTTTTCACTCTCTCTCTCAGTCCCATTTCCCTTAGGTTTACTCTCGGTCCTAATCTCAGTGTTTCCCCCACTCTCAGGTTTAGATCTCATTTTCTCACTATTATCACTCCTACCCCCCAATGATGCGGCTTCTCTCTCTCTCCTCTCTTCTCTCTCTCTCTTTCTCGCTCTCTCTCTTTCCCTTTCCTTCCAACTGTAATTTGACTTGATCATCATGGACCTGTTTTGGTGTCAAAGGGTATAATGTAATAGATTTACCCTTATGCTGGAAAGAATATTTGTTTCGAAACCCATCATGTATCACCTTCATATCGAATTGCCACGGTCTCCCCAAAAGTATGTGACCTGTCTGCATTGGTACCACATCACAACAACACCTCATCCGTGTAAGGTCTAATTGTAAAAGTCAACAATACTTGCTTGGTCACCCTGACCTCACCACACTCATTAAGCCACTGTAGCCTATATGGCTTAGGATATGCTAAACATGATAATCTCAATCTTGCCACCAATGCTGTGCTAGCCATGTTGGTACAACTACCCCTATCTATGATCATATTACATGACTTCCCATTCACGCTACACCTAGTATGAAAAATATTCTCTCTTTGCTGCCCGACCTCCTCCTCCACTATATGTCCTGTTAATGCTCTCCTAGACACAAGCGACAAGTTATCTAGTGGGTATGATGCTCCCTTATCATCATTAGCATCCTTTAACGCAAGCATCTCATCTTCCACCTCCTCATCTAAGGAATCGATATTACCATCATCCTTCATTATTAGTGTTCGTTTGTTGGGGCACTGTGATGCAATTGTCCCATACCCAAACACTTAAAACACTTTACCTCCTTGGATTTTGGAATTACCACTTCAGACTTAACCTTAAACCTACCTACCTCCACTTCTTTTCCCTTGCCACCATCGGCCTTGGGCTTATTGAAACCCTCATCTCCCCGATCATTACTAGGCCACTTCCCTCTCCCAGCAGAAGCTCCCTGTGCAGTGTATCTAGATTCAGATTTCTTCCTCAACTGCCTTTCTACCTTGATCGCCATATGTAGCATATCCTCTAACTCCACATAATGATTGCAACTCAACTACACTCGCAATCTCCTTATTTAACCCTCCTAAAAATCGAGTCATCGTGGATTCTCTATCCTCCACCACATTCGTCCTAATCATTGCTACCTCCATCTCTGTATGATAGTCCTCAACACTACAAATGTTGTAGCTTCTGATATAACTCTCTGTAATAATGGCTTGGAATGAACCTCTTACGCATGAGAGCCTTTAACTCCTCCCAAGTCTCAACTGGCCTCTCGTGGTTCCTCCTTCTATTAGTTACCAACTGATCCCACCAAATCACTGCATAGTCTGTAAACTCAATTGTAGCCAACTTCACATTCTTCTCTCATCAGAATACCTATAACAATTAAAGATCAGCTCAATCTTCCTTTCACAGTCCAAATACACCTCTGGATCATTTTTTCCCCGTGGAAAGATGGAATTTTCATCTTGATACTGCCTAGGTCACCATCAATATCATCTCTCATACCATGATCTCTCCTGTCAGGCTCCCTCCGATAGTCATAATTATGCTCATCATATGCATCTCTCCCATATCTATCTCCAAATCTGTCACCAAATCTCTTACCAAATTGTCTATTTTCTCCCCCATAGGCCCTTCTATCTCCTCTCTGAAAACCTCTTCGCTCATCAAACCCCCTATCCCGTCTGTCATGTCTCCTCTCTCATACTGTCTATCCAGCGGTCCATACCTATCCTCCTCATCTTCGAACTCATCCAACTCCTCTATATCATCCAGATTATTCTCTGGCTCAACCTCATGTATAGGTACCATAGGTGGTTATTGCTCTGTCTGTCTCAGCCTAGATTGTTGTGGCCCCTCAACTTCCTTCTGAACACTAGAAAATTGGAGACTAGTAACCTCCCTCGACAACCTTTCTATCGCTGCGTTCATAGTTCCAAACATCTCTCAGAACTCAGCCATATTTTGTTCCATGGTTTTAAACCTCACATCAATGCCCATATCTTTCTCTGCCATCTTACTTAACAAATATATTAGTAATAACAAGAAAAAAAATGAAATTAATTAAATAAAGGAAACCATAAAAACCTCACAAGCTCTCGTGTTTCACTCTCTCTCAAACACTCATCTCGAATGATTACCTCCGTTCAATGTCAAACGCTAACCACCAATGGATTGTACAATCCTTGTGTGGTCCAAAAGTCAGCAAAATCCACAAGGAATCAAAGGAATAAGGGTATCAAGAAAATATAAGACGAGACTCGAGAAGCAACAACAATACTCGATCAATAAAACCTAAAACTATAGTGCAAAAGGAAATAATAAAATAGACAATTGCAATAAGTATGCCAAGAATGGAAAGTACTATGCAAATCCTTTTTAAAAAAAATGCCAATCACGATTTTTTTTTTTGTTCGGCAGAGCGATTTTTTTTTTAAGTCTACGAAATATATCGATTGGTAGAAGAAATGTCAAAAACAAACACCATGTGACTTGTGATTGACGTGAAGGTGAATAACATATATAAATTTGATTTTGGTTGACTAAAGGCCTGGAACAAGCAACAAAATTGAAGAAAGTAGTTTGGTTTTAGTCACCGACACACACATTCAAATTTGATCGAGGTCGATTTTTTTTTCACTGACACGTGCGAACCAATTCAAGCTTGGAGTAGTTTAAAATTACAGGCAACATACGCAAATTAACAAAGAGACACGCAACAAAGATTAAAAAAAAAAAAAAGGAATGGACTTTTTTTTTCAAACAAACTGACGAAGCAATGGCAGATTCGACACAACAAAAAAAAAGAAAGAAACAAAATTTGACAGACCAAAGGAACAAAAGAAGAAACGAGAAAAACAATAAAAATAAATAGAAGTCCGACCTGAACTACCCATTACCAACTAAAAGCCCATAATTCCTAATTTCTAACCCATTTTGAACCCATAAATAAATAAAATAAACTAACCCAAATAATAAATAAAACGGTAATTCCCGTTGATTCCATACATGCAAATAAATCATAAATAAGCCTAAATAACTGAAAACGATTCATGCTGCTCCCCGATGACTTGGGTCAAGTGTATAACTCTTGAACCCTCTTCCTTGAAGTCCAATAGGTCTCGAACATGCTTGTTCAATTCAGCTACATGGTGTTGGGCTTGGCCTGCCATAGCGTCCTTGATCTTCCGAGCCTTGTGTCTTGTAATTGGTCCAACTGGTACATTGATTGGATCGACTGTGGTCTGGATCGAACCAGTCTGAACCGAACCAGGTGCAGCTAGGATCACATCAATTTTCATGTGACATGTATTCAATTCATTATATATATATATGTCTTCAGTTCATGCTTAACACGTTTACAACTGATGTATATAATACACGTTATTTATGTTTTACAGTTTACGTGTCAGTTCATGATTACGTTTTTATGCTTTATTATTTATAGTTTATGTTTCATATCTACAGCTCATGTTACATGATTTCCAGTTCATGATTTTCAAGAATTACAATTTAAGTTCATGTTTTACAATATATGACTTACATGTTTATAAGTACAAATAACTAAATATTCTTAAGTGCTAGTAGAGTGTTGTCTCCTCATATATAACTACTTGAGTACGCTCACGTTTATATTCATGTTCATGTTTTCCTACTTACACAATACTAGATTCCCGCTAAGTAGACTCCACTTCAGTTATAGCTATTCGAATATGCTCATTTTCAACTCGCCTAATGGTTATGTGGAAACCCTATTATGCTTATTCATGTTCAAGTTCATGTTCACATACTTACAATGTGCTAGGTCCCACTAATTAGGTTTCATGTCCTCAAGTCATGATACTAGTGGTGTTTTCATGATATTGAACATATTCAAGCGTACGCGGGGCGACAGTCAAATCTCGATATCTAAGGCAATGCGGGGAAGATGTCCCAACCCCAATTTTTGCATATGTTTTTAAGAGTTTATTTATTTCTCAATTCACAGTTTCATATAACGTTTACAGCTTTTTGTTCAAGTTTATCAACTACAGTTCATGTCTACAGTCTACAGTTTATAACTCACATTTTCATTACAGTTCATATTTACACGTTATAATTTTCAAGTCATGATTACAGTTTGCAGTCAAGTTATCATTTTTCAATTATATTTCATATTTTCAATTTTTATCCAAGTTTACAGTTTACAGTTTTAGTTCATGTTTACAATTAAGTCATGTGTAGAATTTTCTTCAAATTTACGTTCTCAGTTCATGTTTACGGTTTCAGTCATGTTTCTAGTACATGTTAAAAAGTTTTCAAGTCAAGTAAAATGGTTCAAGTCATGTTTTCAGTCTACAATTTATGTTATTGATCTTTTGTTCCTGATTATAATTTACGTTTCATGTTTAATATTACAATACAAGATTTACAGTTTAAGTTCCAAGATCTATGATTCATGTTTCATGACCTATGGTATGTCATCACGATTTTGTAAGTTCATATTTTCAAAAATCTAATTTTGTAATGAGAGCATTTATACAAGTCATATATTTTTATGTTTTTATTTTCATTTTCAGTGCTCACTCATTGGGTCGTTCATACGATCTATGGTATATCATCACGACTTTGTAAGTTCATATATTCAAAAATCTAATTTTGTAATGAGAGCCTTTATACAAGTTATATATTTTTATGTTTTTACTTTTATTTTCTGCGCTCATTCACTGGGTCGTTCATATGACTTACTTTCCCACTTCTCAAATTTGTGTTGCAAGATTTCATGCATACAGAGGACAAGCTTAGGAGAAGATAGATACAAGCTGCAATCATTAGGAACACAATTTCAAAGGTCCATATAATTACTTACTTATCATGTTAAGCTATGAGGCCGAATGATGTTTACACGTTTAGATCATGTTGTATTAAATATATTTCAAGTAATTCATGTGTAATTGTATACCAGACCTCCATGTATTCAAAAACGTACATCCATAGTTCATGATACGTCATGCATGTTCATGTCAAAGGATTATGAAGATGGTAATATTGTCTCATGTCAATCATGTCCTGTGTACACTTGGATTTGACAAAATTGAAGACACAATGCTACAACTTTCATGTCATGCATGCTAAGTTAAATTAGGGCCTTAATTTCGTGCTACAGTACTGTGACGAGAATACCTTAGCTTCAACATGTGGATTTTTTATTTAATATTATTCTAATCAGGAAAGATTTATCTTTTATGGTGAGAAACATTTGTCTTATTCTTCATCTTTTTTCCCCATTTTCATGTCCAAATCCCTCAGCCCTTATCTCTATTTTTTCCTTTACTTCTTCATGTATCTACATGAACTTGGGTATTGATAGCAATTTCTTTACATTTTTAAGTCTTAATTGAAGCAAAGTAAGACCTCATTCTCTATTTTTGTGATTTTCTTGCAAGCCTAGCATGATTATTCAAGTTTAACATTTGCATCCATGGATATACCAAGCATGATTCATGTTCATTTTGCATGATAGTATCAAATAGAGTAAAAATGATGCTTAAATCCATGATTATTTCCATGATTTGAGGTTGGCATGGTTGAATTAGAAACCATAGATATGAGTTATAGTTGGATAAGCTTGTGTATTTATAGTGATCCTTGGGGTTTTAGATGACGTTAGAGTATATATTTTTTTGGCTTTGGTGGTGTTGCCATAGTTAAAGGTAGATGAGTATTTCCCTTAGTTGTATAATATGTAGAGTTTTTTATCAGACCTGAGAATTGAGCTCGTGTCATGATGCGACACCAGACATAAAATTCTTACCCATAAATTGATTTGTATACGTCACGACGCAGAGAGATGTATCTTGACACGAGCAACCTCAGTTGGCATCACGATGCACATTGCCTTTGTGTCGTGACACAATGCCAATTCCAAGATCAGTTTTCACATGTTTTAGATCATACCTTAAGATGTCAGATAACACCTTAAAATGATAATTCCAGAACCAGTTTTCACATGTTTTAGCATGTATTATCCATGTGCATGTTTAGGAATCGTAAATACTCATGTATACTAACTGTACTTTTAACATATGCTTTGAAGATTATATGTAGGATATCCCATCTGGTTCTTTGCTACATCACGGGCACAAGAACCGGTCACAAGCTTTGTGATTATGTTGTTAATTTCATGTTTTTGATTTTAAGTGTTTTACAAATTAAATTTATGTTTATATGAATATCAAATTTGGAGATTAAGCAAGCATATTTTCGAATTACTGTGTTTCCATGATAAGATACTCAAGTACATATTGTATTTCAAGAATCATAGCAGTTATTACATGTTTTTTCAATTTATGTTTATATGATTGATATACTACATGTTAACGATTTCTATGTTTATGTCACACGATATAATTTGATTCTACAAGTATTAAATATTTTCAAACGCCAGTATAATATTTTCTCCCATGTATAGCTACTTGAGTATGCGCATGATGTCTAATGGCTCTTGAAACCCTCTTATACTTATTCAAGTTCATGTACATGTTCCACTGCTTACGAGATGTTATGTTCCCATTAAGTAGGTTTCAAACCCCCATGCCACAATACTGGTGTAAATTTTCTTGACAATTATTACAAGTATAAGTTATATGAGTTTTGATGAACACTAAAAAGTATAAATTTATTAAAAGAAAAATTAATTATTTTACATTTATAGTTTCATTAAATCCCTTAATTTAGCACATTTGTGAAATGATAATAAAATTTATATTTTTTTTATATATTTATTGTGATTTTTATTTATTATGTAGATGAAATAATACTTTGGATGCATAGAAGTCCATAAACTTAAAAGAGCGTTCTAACTGTTTACAATTTCGAAAATTCTAATTTTGCTTAATTTTCTTATTTTGGCCATAACTTTTTACTCTGATATCTGATTGAGGTGATTCTATTTCTAGATGAAAGAAGACACAAATATCTACAACTTTATCGTTTACAAGATTTTCTAGTTATGAGATTTTCAAGGTCGAAATTGATGAAGAATTCACATGCGTTGCATATGATTTTAATTATTAATAAATAAATAAATAAATAAATGTCATAATTCACTTTAGGTGAATTATGACAAATGTTTGCAAAATGATCAACTAAAATAAAAAAATATCAAAAATTAAAAAAGAAAAAAATAAATTAGTAAAAATTTGTTATTTGTATTTGATTTTGAAAGTTGTAATTAATAACTGAGGGATGAACATTTCTACTATAATATAGAGGTGTTTACCCTTCATTTTCTCCATTCTTCTTTCATTTACTCTCTCAAGAACTTGGAAGAAGTGTCTTGTGTGTTTTATTTTTCAAACTTTGTTGTAATTTTTTCCTTTAGTAATAAAATTATGTGTGTTTTTATTCAAAATATGAGTGGTTAATTACATTGTTCTGAGTTAAAGGGTGAAATTTCTAATATGAGAATATAAATTAATCTTACCTACATTATGTTCACTTGATTTTCGTTTCTGGGGTAATTCGGAAAAAAATCACTCATCGAACAATCATCTCTCAATTGTGAATTTGTTTGGTTTGGAAACCAAATATAAACTTAGCAAACGATAAGAAAACACACTGACAAAACAGAGGATTTAACGTGGTTCGGTGGAATGGATCTAACCTACGTACACGGACGCAAATGGAAAGAAAGCTTTATTAACGTGGTCGGATTTGGCTGACCTGCCCCAAATCTCGCTCACACTTAAGCTTTTTTGTTATCTCTTTACAAGTACTGCGTGAATAAAATTTTTACTAACCCCTTACAATGAAGTCTCAATCCCTTTATATACTGAAATAAATTATACTGCTACACTGTCTTTATGACGTCAGCCACATGGTCTTGCCAGCGCCGCGTAGGCTTTCTGCTCCAATTACTCTGCAAAACATATGCCCACCGCCTGACATACCTACTCTTTGTCGCCTACTTTTCATTTAATAATCCCAATTTTGGTAACTGTCATACGCTACCTCACACTGTCAGCCCATACCTCAACCACTCCCATGTGGTAACTTGTGCCATAAGATAAACCTGCAACCTGCCTCAGTCACATCAGACCTTTTTGGAGAATGCGAGTTCTCATACTAGACTTATGTCATCTGATCCTGATTATATCATTACCACTCCGACCCGCCCTACCAGGTAGGGAGCCAAAAATAACATCCATTCGCCTTACCGAGTTGACAGGTCGGATCGATCTGAGGCCTTAAATCCCTTCGCTTCTCTGAATATTATTATAACTTGGGTCGGGTGAAAAATGTGAACCGACCCCGATCTCTTAGCTGGGCCAGACGTCCATATTCCTTGGGCTCGGGACCCTGAACCTTGGAAATGGTAATCCATTTTATATCATTCTTATGTTGTTAGAGATCATTGGCCTAAAAATCACCATCAACACATTATAATATATGAATTGTAATCTGAAGACTAATGTTCTCTTATATTTATATGTGTCTTGAATCATTATATACAATCTAATTTTGGTTGACACAATTAATACTTTACCCTATATAATATGAAAGAGTAATTTAAATCTCGATTAATTATTGACAAATTATATTACTGTATTTATGGCTGCTTTTATATATTTGGCATAATTGGTACCTAACTGGACTTGTTATAGACAAATATTGTCACTGCTTTTATGACTAGTTTTATATATTTGGCATAATTAATTCCTGAAATAAATTAAATGGGTAATTATGATAATTTATGTATTATAAAAAAGTAAGATTTTTTTTTTATATAATTGAAATATTAAGAGTGGATCACATAAACCCGACATTTTAATTTATTGTTGTATTCTAATTTTAAAATTTTACAATCACTTCAGACAATTTATCATTTTTATGTTAACTTAAATCGTAATTTTATTTTACTAAATATATTCTCTATGGATCGATCTCAGACTTATCGAGTTATTTTATTACTTTGACACTCTTATATTTAGGAGTAAATAATCATTTTGTGAGTGTCAACATGTCTTTTCAGGAATGATAACGGTACCAATTATAACGTTTTAATTTTTTTATTTTCAGTATTCACTCACTGGGTTGTACCCAGCTCATACTGCCCAACACTCAGTTTTCTTATCGATGTCTTTTGGATAGCGACCTTTGGTGAGGACCAGCTTCGAGAGGACGCTAGCTGCAGTCATAGGGGTCTATGTCATGGGTCTAAATTTGTACATTTTCATGTGGTAGGTCATGAGGCCGCATGCATGGTGTTTCGTACACACACATATATGACGTCATGTATGTTTATGAAGATGGTGAGACCATCTCCTGTAAGTCATATTCCGGATATATTGCATACACAGACCGTCCTGATGTTGATGGCCTAAAAGACAAAAACCAGAAGGTCAGTAATTGAAGTCCGTATATGATCTGCTTTCTATATATAATAATAATAATAATAATAAAGATATGGCATAATTGCTTTTGAAATAGTTATAGAGTTGTCTAAATGTGGCCACGTATAAAAACAGCTAATCTGATTCTATTGGTCAACCCAACATTACTGGAGCTTAATCATTCCATTTTGTGACGATCACTTCAAGTCTACAAAAATCCAACAGCCATTGACCCACCACCGGCGGCTAGCAGGCTTGAACCTGTCGGTGCACCGGCAGGCTCTAAGTATGTCGATCATCAGTGGTGGACCATGCATGTATTTGTGTTTGGCTATGATGGCATACTATAGCTATAACCTATCACCACTAAATCTATATGAGCGGTTCAATCAAAATTTACGTGCACAAATTGAGTTCTGACGTTAAATGAGTGTCGGATGTGAATATGAACGGTCCACTTTTGATGTCGTTTTTTGATGTCGTTTATGTGATGAATCGGGTTGGATCTATTTTTTATCAGTCTGGTCGAATCAGATCGTGGAATAATCATATAACTTATCTATAATATAATATTTAGGGTTAAGTTGGACTTATTTTTAAACAAACCTGAGACTCGACTCATACTTATTGGTAGAGTTGAAAAAACATAACCCGATAAATTTGATATTTTAAACTAGATCAATTCGGATCATGTTGGAGCATCGGGGTTGATCTGACATTTGAAAACCCCTAACCCAAATCTTATTTATGGCTCCATATGTGTGAATTGGCATAAATTGTTCACATAGCTGGCTAGCGTTCTTTCTGGTCTTGCCTCTCTCTCCCCCTTATCTTATATATTTTCAAGCTCATCTTGTGTATTTAATTTGTTCATATGGAAATTCTAAGGATGTGACACCCCACAATATTAAAAAATATAAATTCAAAGCCCTCCATTATTATAAACAAAAATGCGTACATTTCATTTCCAATAATCCTCTAGAGTATTCATTTATATATAAGATATTGCTTATTTATTCATATTTGGATTCATACTTATCCTGGTAGGATCATTTGAATTCCTTCCAAAGTTTATTTGAATACTTAACACTTGAATCCTAATAAAAATTTATGCCAAAAAAATAAAAATAAAACAAAACAAAACAAAAGTTCTCCAATATCATTTTTTGAACACTAAAATTTATAAAAAGTTTGCTTGTAATAGCATGTTGAATGGCTTTTGGAATGGGGACATCGCCTCCAATTTCACCTGTATCCTTTGTTCTAATTAATGTATATCCTCATTTTTTTTTTTTAAAAAAAATTATCAATCGTATAATCAATATTTAGTACATTATAAAAATAAAAATAAAAATAAAAATCTTGAAATTTTATTTTTCTATCCCAAAAATTAAAAAACGTATCAAAAATGTAGAAAATGTTTACTTATTTTGTATAAGATTGATGAGCGGTCAATAAATAGATATTCACTGCCCTTTTATCTCAACATTTTGTGTGTATTTCAAGTTTTATGAGCGCTTTGATGTGTTTCAGATATTATAGGTTAAAATAATATCAAGACTCAACGGATTCAACGAGGGATGAAAACGACAAAATATGGAGAAATCGAGCCAATTTTCAAAGTCAAAACGGGCGTCCCGACGTTGAATGCTCATCAAGACACTTGCAAGAAAAAAAATCATGCAGAGGATAAAAACGGGCGTCCCGACGTGCCTCCATGTTGTTGAAGAGTGTCGGGACGTGCGTGAGCGCGTCACGACACAGGGAATTCAGTCTAGGTTCGTCCAGAACTCAATTTTTGATCAGAAAAGACCCATCAAGACCTCCTATATAAAAGACCTCATATATAAGCAATAGATAGTACCAAAACCTAAAAAGAAGCTTCATAACATAATTTTATAGTCACGTAACATAAAAAAACGCATAGAGCAAGATAATAACGGGTGCTTCAACTGGTGCTGGAGTTTGAAGGCAAAAACTGCAAACAATAGTTATTTCTTCAATTTTCTCTCTAATTTATCTTTTATGAGTCATTGTTTTGTATTTATAATGATTATCATATTTTTATTGAATATCTTGAGTAGCTAAATAATGAATTTAGGGCTCTAATGGATTTTAAACACGTTGATTAATTAATTTACATTTATTTATTCTTTTGGGTTTTGTTATTGAATTATTTATTATTTCACTGTGTTTGATTGCATATTTTATTTATTTGGCCAACAAATAAAATAGTCTTGGTAAATCATTAGAACTCGACAAGGAAATTTGGGTTAGCCATGAGAATAATAGCGTGTGATCTAATTCTTTTGAATAGATTTCCCTTCAGGATAGACATATACATGCATGTCATGCGTAGCTAATAGTGGAAATTGTTTTTAATGAATTTGGTTTAAATTAATTAACATAAACAAAGATAATACACTTTGTAATTTTGGCACACGTTTGCGTGCGCTTGCGTGCGGTATAAAATTATGACAAAAAATGTAGACCAAATGTTTGGAATACGTTTCAATCGGATACCCAAATTTAATATAAATTTAATACACTTTATAATTTTTAGATTTGTGTATTTTTAATAATATGATAATCTTTAGGTGTGTAATTGATAAAGATAAATTAAAGAAGAATATCCATTTTTCAGACTTTCTCATGTCTCAATATTGACACGTGGTTTCCACTTAATTCAGTTTCTATTTTCCCTGTTGCCTTTTTTTCTTTCATATGCAGAAGGACAAGTTCTCTTTTATTTTCCTTTCTTTAATAGTTGGCCAGTCACATTATTTTAAGCACCATACATCAAGTTGTAGCGGAAATAGAATAAAAAATACAACTTTATTAAGATACTCGTAAGTTTGCTTTAATTTGTTGATACCACATAAAAGAGATGCAAATCTTTAAAGCCAGATGCTTTTAAGTTGCAATATTTATATGGAACTTCTCAGCTTGAGGATGTGAGCTTAATCATTTCTCTAGAGTTAAAATTTCGTGTTGATTTTCCTCACGTTTATTGTCATGATCAGATCTTTTTATTAATTTATATGACACATTTTAATAAATTTTTAAATTCATACTCACTCCTCTTTCAGTGGCTTCATGTTATGGTTCTCAGTCACAACCATAAATATTATTAGAAAACTTGTGTCTTGCTCCTTCACACACACGTTAGAAACCTCTCTTGACCGAGAGCACCCGTTGAATTAAGGTTTCTTGTGTCGAAAGATTTGATATTTTTGGTTTAATTAACATAAAATAAAGAACAAAAAAATAAAGATAGATTGTGATAAATTTGGTATCCCTTTATACATAAACTGAAGAAAGAATTATGTCAACAACTAGCTCCTAAATATCGTTCACTATTGCCCAAATATAGGAACTCTAAACAATTTCCAATGTTGATATTAAGAGTGACAATCAACCATACAGTTTCTAAATGAACGATTTTTGTTCCCCAAACAATGGCTAGAAAGAAATTTATAAAGATATCTCACAAGTGGACATGTAGAGCTTATTTATAGTAAATTACATGCCAGATCTTAATTATAATACAAAAACATAAATAAATCCTAATCTAACTCAAACAATAGAATTATTAACCTCCTTGCATGTTCCCTTTTTATGTTTCCACTTTAAAAATTTATTAAAACTCCTAAAAATTCAAACTATAAATACATTAGTAAGCTTGAACAAAGTAGGATAATTTAGAACGCACGAATCCGGATTACTAGATATGAATATATGAAATACCGAATTAATCCGGCTTATCGGATCTTAAATCCGACTTTCTCTCCTTCATCTATATTTGGTTTCCCGAATCCGCGTAGCCGGATTGTGTATATTTTTATACAGGTAGCTGACACTCCGGCACTGCTCACGTGCAAACTCTATTGGCCAATCTCTGGCTTGAAAGCTCGTGCGTCTAGAAATATGTCTAACAAACTTCATGTTTCGAATTCCTAGGAGGAGAAAATTGAGGGGTATAGGCTTCATGAATCATGACTCCTGCATTTCTAATGCAAAGTTCATGAATGCTTTGATTCATCAGGAGCCAGCTTAAGAGAAGAAGGAACTGAGGGTTGATAGCTCTACAATACATGACAAATTGGCATGTATATATGTTTTCATTCAATCAAAAATAGGATGAAGGTCATGCCTAACGTAATTATCTAGTGTTAATTTGCTATCGGCTTGATCAAGGTTTGAACCCGTGAAACAGCCTCGCCTGTAACTGGTGCTTTATACACTGGGTAAGACCTTTTATTCAATCAGATATGATGTCAATAAGATTATATTGACTCCCTACTTACTTCTATAAGCGAATGACACATCTGTTTGGAAAAAGGGTTTCAGGAAAAGTAGAAAACAAAACTGTGCATACTTGCATATATATATATACAGAAATAAAGGAAGTGATGGGAAAAGATGAAGAGTTACTCTAATTAACTACTAGTTACTCATATCTATATTTTCACTTTCTCCTGCTCGAATCACACTTGCGTTAGCAATATCAAGTGAACAAACTAGATATCATATTCATCACCGCAATGCATTCACAAAAGCCATCAATGAATCGACATCCCTCTTCTCCGAGGGATACTTGATGGGTTTGGATGAGTGCTTAGGGTAAAACAAAATTGTGGGGAAGCTCCCCAACCGCAGCTCTTGCTTTGCGAAATCCTTCTGTTCACCATCAGCCCTGAACTTCCCTACCTTCACTCCCGTTCCTTCCAGCTCATCGGCCAATTCAATGTATGATCCTTCCATTGCCTGCTCAGAACATTGATAAATATGTAATCAACTTTAGATACAACAGTACTCATTCAAAATATGCTTGTTAGAAGCAAATATGGAGAAATTTAATGGTGTTACCTGGCAGAAATGACACCAGGGTGCATAAAGCACAATGATCCAGGGATCTTTCCGGTTCTCCAATCTAGCCAAGTTCTCTATCCCAGTTCTACTAAATTTGACCAAGTTTTGGCTGTTAAAGAGATCAGAGACAGGGACACTCCCATTTGAATGGTGAGCAACACCATTTCCATAGACACTGGTGTGCTGTGACACCTCTTCTTGTTTAATGTTCCCTTTGTGAAGACCGCACTCTTTAGCCTTGGCATCCTCCCACCACCACCTTCCTTCCCTCTCGTGCTGCCCTGGAAGGACTGGTCTTGTGCAAGGCTCGCACCCAATTGAGATGTACCCTTGTGAGTGTAGGGAATTGACAGGTACATTCATAGCTCGAAGGAAATTCCATATGTCTTGTCCTTCCAGATTAGCCAGAGGATTCCATTTCACCAAGCTGCCAATCCCACCATCAATCCCTTCAAAGGAAGGATCTATCTGAACAACTGGAACCTCTGCCCTTGTGCCTGGAGATTGATCTTTTCTTTGTCCAGTGATCCAAGCTCGGAGACCCTTAAGAGCCCTCTTTAGGGGCCTCACCTTCCTGATTCTGCAGCATTCTTGGTGCCCATCTTCGTAAAAAGAGAAGAGACCCTTAGTCCTCACTAGAGCTTGAACCTCAACAGCATTCGGGAATGTGTATTCGATACGAATGCCATAGTGCTTCTCAACAGTGTCAAAGAACTGGTAAGTTTCTGCGTTCTGCCTTCCAGTATCCAAACTGAGTACCCTGAAAGATCTGCCAGTTAATTTGGCATACTCAATCAGGACCACATCCTCAGCTCCACTGCATAAATCAAACATCAATCGAGAAAAAAAAATGAGATGGGCAATCAACCGAAAGATTTTACATGAGTGATTTAGCAAGTGTAGTTGACAGCTTAAGTTCATGAGCTGAGTAAAATAAACACATCTCATCATTAGCATCTAATTTACCAGAGCATTTTTCAATCCCACAACTCAAAATTCAACCAACCAGAGACATTGAATCTTAAGTAACACAAGCATATTCGAAGATTTCTCACAATATCCCACTAATCAAGAAACTTAAATAGAAACAATTTTGAAAATGAACCAAATTGGTAATTTTCTAAGACTTGAAATCCCTAAATGAAGTCACCTTTCTGATATTTGCTACGATGATCCATATAATTTGAGAACAACAAATTAAGAAAAATACCTGAAAGCAATGGCAATATCATTTCCAAATTTCTCAAATGCTTTGTCCATAATTTCAAGCGGAGAAGCGCTTTCCATATCTCTTGCCAATTTCTCATAGTCCTCTGTCTCTATCTTACCTTCAACTTCTAATAAAGCATAAAATAAATCATAAATCAACAAACGAGAGCCATCATTTCTTTCATATCACATTGAAAGTGCACTTTTAAGCTCCTCTCATATCCATCACTATTTGTCTGCTGTGGGTATCACAGTTTGGCTTAGGTCCATTGGTCTGGGATCTCAGACAAAATTTTAAAATATGTGATCCAACCAATAAAAGAGAAATATTTTTAAATTTTTTATTGCAATAGATAATAATTTTTCTATCTTATTTACGAGAAAATTTACAATACAACAGAGATACTACGTCATCGGTATAATAATCCAATAGTTCATTGTTACACATGCAAAATTATTAAAAAACAATTAAAAAATTTACTAATTTATTGATGATACCACGTCACCCGTATCCTGTTGCATCAAAGAATTACTCATTCGAACATAAATCACAAAGTCTAGAACACCACCATTGTAGCATAACCACATAGTGATCATACATTAATGGTAACTACCAAATTTATAAAAAATAAATGTACATACAAACAAAACTTTTATAAGATTTTATTTCACGGATGATGAAGTACAACAGAGGTTATTCAAATTTCAATATAGCAAGTAAATGAACCTGGAGCTACAGAATTGGCGGCAACAGGAACGACTGAGTCGTTACTTTTAAACTCCGCGCAAACGGGTTTCAAATTTACAAAGGGTTTTCTTGCAACAGTCGATGGAACCAACGTTCGTCGATCATAATTAAGCCCCGAAGCTGTTACGTCAAAAGGAATTAATCATCATAAATCAATTAGAAATTTGTTTTTTAAAGTTAAAAATTCCCATGCATGCATTAATAAATTTATTTTTTGGAAACTCCGTTTAAACGGATTAGATAAAATTATCGCGGTAGATTTTTATAAAACAAATACATCCCTGCATTCGAATTCAGATTCACAACTAAATCATAAATATTTTGCGCAATAAATTCTTTACGTAATGAAGAAAAATTATTTGGGTGGGAAACTAACGTTTAAGATGACGGGAATTGGAAACAGAGAATGAAGAAGAAGAAGAGAGAGCCATTTGATGTGATACGACGAGAGAGAAACCAAACACAAACAGTTTGTATAGATTTTGATCCCAAAAAAATAAAATCTTGGATCCTCCGTCTCTATATATTATGTTGCTGTTTTTAGTTGGTGTTCGTTTTGTAAACGGTACTTATTCCGCTAATAAACAGTTCCTGAGAAACAGACGGTTCATTGAACCTGGACCATTTTCTTTCTCCACGTGGCAGCTTTCAGTTAATCATTTTTTTTTTCCAAATGAAAAATGATAGGAAAGTAAAATGGAGATTAAAGTATGAAAATGGTATAGAAATTTTATGAGGATATTCCTCTAAAAATTAAGGGTGATAATTTAAGTTGGGATTCGTTAGGCTTTAAACCAAATATGGATTTGAAAAAATGGATTCGTTTAATAAATGAGTCTATGAATTTAAGCTCGTAAATTTGTTTATTCGTTAGAATTCGTTTTATTATTTTCTTTTACTAGTTATTATTATTTTTCAATTAAGTTTCGAGAAATTATGGCTAATTATCATAGAAAAGTAATATTGCCGATATTTTATGAGATAGTAAATATATTAATTACATATTTCATAAGTATATATTTATATTTGGTAGGTTGTCGTGCTATGCAGAATCCGACGTCACAAGTTGATCATGTTGTTGATGATCCACCAGAAGGGTTTAATGGCGCTGGCTCATCTCGCACTGACCCATCTCACATTTCTCATCCTACAGGTGATCCATTAGCCACTTTGTTACGTGACCGCGTATTTGAGATAAATGAGGGACATAAGAGGATGGAAGATCGGTAGAAGAGGTTGAAGGATCAGTAGAAGATGATGGACGATCGGCAGAAGAGTATGCAGGATCGGCAGAAAGAAATTGATGATCAGCAAAAAAGAAAATAACGGTCATTACATGAAGTATTAGAGCTTCTGAAGAGGATTTCAGCTAAGAGGGTTATTAGGCCTGATGATATATTGACTGAAATTGATTTTGATACGTGATTTTTTATTTTGATACGTAGTTAACTGTTTTACTATATAATTAACTGTTATTTTATATATATATATATTGTTACATATAAGTCCTAAAAGAAAAAAAAGAATTTATAAAAATCAGTCCATAAATAAATAAAATTTATTTTTATTAATATATATAAATGAAATATTATTAAAAAAAACCAAAAAAATAAATAATTTCGGAGATTCGAAGATAATTTCGAAGATTCAAAGATAACTTCAGATCTCCGAATTACTTCGAATATCCGAAGTTTTAAATTAAAAAGAAAATATTGGTGCAGACTCGGAGAATTTGGATTCTTCGAAGTCTATTTTGAAGAAAATTATCATTTTGGCAAAACCCAAATATTGTGCTTCATTTTGACAAATGGCAAATTTTTTTTGGATAATTTTACCAAATTCCCATGAATAATTTTCTTCCAACACTAATCACCGGCCCTGGCAAAAGAGGGAAATCTTTTATATGTAAATTATTAGTGTTAAATAAATAATAAAAATATCCGCTAAATTTACAAATTAAATCCTTAAAAATTATAAAATTTCATCTCAGAAAACCTTCTGCCTTCGCTCTTGACCGACAATTTTCTATAAAAAGCAAACAATTAAACTAATCAAATTGTGGCATTGTTACAATCTAAAAATTCAAGAAAGCTCAAGTCATTCATGAAATTACCGACAAGCAATACAACAAACAAAAACTATATTCCCAAGAAGAAGGTGAATTGGATTATGGCCTAATAATTTGGAAATTAAAATTCTTGCCGATTTTATGTTGTATTGCCAATTAAACATATGTTGATTTTCTCAATATCAATATATCACCAATATGCACATTCCTAGACAATAAGCATATATATAAATGAAAGCTTGTAATAAGTAAAGAATTAGGGATAGAGAAAATAACACTGTGATTTATAATGGTTCGGCCAACAATGCATACGTCCACTTCCCCAAGCCACGCTTGAAGATTTCCACTATCAACAAGTTTTCTGTGGCTCACCCGCAACCAAGAGTTTTACACACTAGGTTTACTTCAAATCTCTTACAATGAGTTTTAGATATATGCTCACTCAAAAACCTCTACAATGAGTTTTATGTGTAGGCTCACTCAAAAACCTTACAATGAGTTTTAGATATAGGCTCACTCATAAACCTTACAATGAGTTTTAGATATAGGCTCACTCATAAACCTTACAAGTGTTTGAATAATAAAGATTACAAATAACTAGGGCACTCACAAAAGATAAGAAGATTCAAGATGTGAGTTTCTCACCCAAATGTATCAAAACTAGAATAAAGTATGAGTTTTTTCAAATGTAGAAAATGTAAAATATAAAAGATTTGAAAAACTCTCTTTGAAAGTATTTGAAGCTTGTTTGTGTAATCAAAAGACGTATGAAAATGATTTTTGCTTTAAATATATTTTTCCCAAAATATTCTCCTTTACAAAAATGAAACCAAGCTTCAATTTATAGGCTTAAAACTGAATATGTCCTTTTTATTTTCTGAAACCGGTATGTCGGTCTACAATATCAGCATGCCAGACTTGTTGGGGTTTCAGGCGATAATTCGGGTAAACACAGCGGTACGTGGAAAATCAAAATTTTCCGATTTCAATTATTTTTCTTGGGTAATTAAAATAAACTATCTTAATAACTCAATACTTAAAAAATTGAAATTTTTACCCAAAAAATCAGATTTTCCAGTAATTATCGTTTTGCCCCAAAACTTTATATTTTAATCATTTTAGTCCTTAATTGTCAAATACAATTCCAATTGATTCCAAATCAATCCTAAAATGATTTATACATGTCTTATGCATGAAAATACAATTTTACAACTCAAGAAAATAATTTTTCAAAATTTTTTGAGAGGTCCCTAAACTTTCAAGAATTTACAATTTGGTTCTTTTTGTTCAAAATATGTCAAGATCAAATCCAAAAATTCCCAAATTTAATATACATCAAATCTCATCATATATATGAAAAGCCCCAAATTGGTGAAGGTTAAAAATCCTAATTTTATAATTTCAAAAATTAACAAATTTATCACCAAATTAATTAAAGTCAATACTTTAATTCAATTCCCAGAACACCAAATAAGCTTCATCATCATGAAACAACTCAAGAACAATTTTAGGTCAATCATGAGTGTCTAATTGACTCTAGAATGACAACTACCATCAAATGGTTAAAAAGAATACTTAATTACACCTAATTAACATTTTTTAAATTCATACATGCTAACATCTTTCATCTAAGTTCTCAATCATCAAAAACACATTCATAAAAGAGTAGAGAAGAACCTAATCTACCCATATAAAAGCCTAATATGAAAGAAACAATTTTCATAAAGAAAAAGTAAGGAAAAACTTACTAAAAAATCCTTATTGTCAAGCTTTTCTCCCTTTTCTTTCTCATTTGCTCTCTTCCTGTCTTTGTATTTGTGTTTTAGGGTTCTTAGAATATTGAAACAAAAAAGAAAAATTACCTTTTATAATTTCTATAAATGACCGAAACAAGGGAAAAAATAATGGCCACTTATATTTCAATTTTATTTCATTAATTCACATATTGGAAAATGATTTAATTTTTATTTGTGGTGTAAAACCATTAATCAAATTAATATTTATCACAAACTATCCAATTAAATCATGTCATTTCAACCAGTCGCGTATCCAGAAATTTCAATCAGTGGGGGCTAATGTAACGACCGGTAATAAGTACTACTCTTTATGATGATATTATTACGTACATGACAAAGAAACGTAAAATAAATCATGTTGGGACTCAAATACGGTTATGAAAAGACTTTGGGAATGATCGGTAAATTTCTTGAGGTCCCGAGAAGAAACTGTACCGTATGTCATTTTGTACTATATATAGTATTTTGGGCATAACTTTTTCATACGAGCTCGGAATTTTATGAATTTTATATCATCGGAAAGCTTAGACCGAGATCTACAACTTCCGAGTTATACATTTTTCCAAAATCGGACTAGAAATGAGAAAAACGCAAATCAAAACTGAGATGAATAGTAACTGCGAGGACAAAAGTGAGAAATCTCAATTTATCTAGATACTTCCACATTTTTCTTTGTATCAATTAGGTCCACTATATAAAGGACCCTATTCACTATTACCAAAGGGAGAAAAACGAAATTGGGGGAGAGAGAGGAGAAGAAAAACAGTAAAGAAAAAGAGGGAAGAAAAAGGAAGAAAAAGAAGAAGAAGAGGAGAGAAGAGGAAGAAGAAAAGAAAGGAAGAAGAAGAGAGAATAGAAGAGTAGAGAAGCTTGGCATCCTTGTAGGACTTGTAGAGTAAAGGAAAATCAAGAAAAAGGAGGTAAGAAATCCAAGACCCATTTTTTAGGTTTGATAAAATTGATACCCATTTTATGTTGAAGACTTGATTTTGATGATGATTGTATGTTTGTTGAGAATTAAAACAATGAATAAGTTAAAGAATTTGCAATTGTTGGGTTTTGGATAAAATATTTGGTAGAATGTTTAAAATAGACTAAGAATGAATTTGATGATGAATTGATGAAATTATAAGCTTAAAGTTGAGTATTGTGTGAGTAGATATATGGATTAGGAATTATTTAAGTGTTGAGTGTAATATGTTTTGATTATGTGAATAGATAAAATTTGGTTTGTTGATGGAAAAGAAGATTAATGTATATTTATTGATGTATAAGGTGATGTCTTGAATGTTGGTTTTTGTATTAAAAGTGTCAAACAAGGAAGAACAAATAGGGTAGTGAATGAGAACTTGACAGTGAGTTTGGTATGCAATACCTTCTGGACAGGCTGTGGTACTTAGGTTATAACATGAGTTTTAGGTATCCATTTGACAAGCCATGAAATTCTGAGTAAACTAGAAACATAGAGTAATATCATATTCAAAATTCAGAATTTTTAGACTTAAGAGGGAGTCGTACCGAATTTTCAAACTTGGCAGCACTGCAGTAAATTACTGGTTCTGTGGTGACAGAACAAGGTGTAGAGAGAACTTTATAATTTGCGTTCTAGAAGTCGAAATCAAGTTCCGTAAAATTCTGGGTACTCTAGACACATAAGGAAGTAACATATCCAAAATTTAGAATTTTTGAACTTAAGACGAGGTCGGAACGAATTTTTGAAGTTGGGCGACCTGCTACCCCAGTGCCCAGTTTTTCTGTTGGACAGCCCTTGCATTTCGGTCTATAAGTTGAGTTTCTGAAGTCCAAATCGAGATCCGTAAAAAAGGCATAAATTAGACTCATAGAGGAGTATTCTGTAAAACATTCAGCTCCAGAACTGATCTCCTCTATTTATACCGAATTTTCAAAGTTAAGTCACTCTCTGTGACTCTTCTGTTTTGATGTAGGAGTTGTAGACGCGTAAAATGATTTGCGTAACCGCGAAACGAACCTTGTAAAAACTCTATAGGGTGCTTTAACGTGTTAGAAAGACAGCGGGGGTGATAATTCATGCATTTCACGTCTATTCTTATCTATGGGAATATTCTCGTTGTAGTAGCTAACGAATTTGTTCTTATTCATATATTTAGATCGGCCTCAAGATTCTCAGCGGCCTTCCACCCCGTGAAGGGACTCATCTTAGCCGTATACCGTGAGTGGACACTTTCCTTCTTACTTGATTTTCATATCGTATTTTGATATCAGACTTATTTTTATGCCTTAGGGCGTTAGACTTCTTAATTGTTGTTATTACATGATATTTATGTTTATGCTTTGTATTAGTTGTGCTTTAAAAAGAAAAGTTTTTAAAACATGAGTTTTTATTTATTTCGGGGCATGAGGTAAAACCTCACCCCAGTATGTAATTTGAGATTCAGATGGAATTGACGGATACAGAGAGCATGTGCACATGTGGAGGACTGGGGGGACGCCCCTGGATCCTCAGCGCTCAGATGGCACATTCCTGGGCGGAGATGCGCCTTCGGGCGGCGATGCGCCTTCGGGCGGAGATGCGCCTTCGGGCGGAGATGCGCCTACGGGCGGAGATGCGCCTAAGGGCGGAGATGCGCCTACGGGCGGAGATGCGCCTTCGGGCGGAGATGCGCCTACGAGCGGAGATTATGTTTTCAGAAAAAAGATTTCAATTTTCAGTTTTCACAAAAGAGTTTTAGAAAAGAATTTAGAAAGACGGATTTAGAGTGAAGTACAAGAAAGAGTTTTCAGTTTTCAAATTCTCAGTACTCAGATTTCGGAGTTTCAGAACTTTGATTTTGGAAAATAGTTTTCAGAAATACTGGATATTCAGTTATAGATTTCAGAAATCAGTGTTTTAAAGGCAGTTTTCCGAAATACAAAGTTTTCATGAAAAGATGTTTTGAAAACATGATTTTAAAGCTAAAAGATTTTTATCAGTTTTCATTTTTTTTTGTCCACTCACTTAGATCATATGACGATCTAACCCCCCCTCTAGCCTTTATGTTTTTGCAGGATTTCCGGAGGACGAGCTCGGGAGGATGGATACTGACGCAGTCACCAGGGTTGGAGTCCACCAGTTTAGAGTCAAAAGTGTTATAGTTGGGTCAGGGTTGCATGTATGTATTAGTGATAGTCATTACAAGTAATTTTTCTAAAGTGTTGAAATAGAAGTATTCCTAAGTGAGCATTAATAAAAATATATTATGTTATTCGAGATTTGATCTATATGCATGACATTGCATTTAGAATAGTTTACGATACAGTCAGATAGTCAGAGGCTTATGAGGTTAGCACGGCTATCCCCTGCCGGTAACATCTCCCATATTTGGGATGTTACATCTAAATTTTTTTCTACCCAAAATAATAAATAGTGAATTCATATATTTTTTAAAATTACAAGATAATCCTTATAATATTATGAAATAGCCCATAATTTATAAATTTGTAAATTAACTAAAAATTCTAGAATTACTTTTTTTATCCATAATTTCATTTTAATACGATATTCCCATCCAGTTTTATGCTATATGGAGTTTCATGTACACAATGCTTATACTAAGGGTTACACATATTCTACCTTTCAGTAGCCATCCAAATTCCGATCCTTAGTCGAACCAAGTCTAATAGGTGGTTATTCAGTAATATTTGAACTAAAAATTAAAATTGATTGAAAATTTTAATTAATTATATTATTAAAAGCCTAACTCGTGCTTTTAATTTATAACGCTCAATTTGATCGAGAAGTTAATCTCATAAATCTTTGATGTCCAATAATGTTTTATATACAAATCTTTAGGTTATTGTTTTCTTTCTAAGCGATGTGGGACAAGTTGAATCTCTAACTTTCCACCCTCAAGCGTCCAGCTTATACAAATTTTCAATGCCAACAACCGATCAAATTTTATTGAATTTAATTTTTCAATTAAGGCCCAATGGGGGGGCTTTCCGTCCCTTTTTTTTTTATTTTCTTTTTATTTTGAAATCGTTGAAAAACCACTGCTAAACCATTCAATCCAGACTTAAGCGGAACAATTAAACACATAAATGAGTGGATTTAAAATGAAAAATAATTAATTATCTATACACAGATAAATTAAATATAATGATCCAAACAAATTCAAGACCGTAATTTATTTTAGACATGTTTAAAAATGAGATTGATGTAAAAATATATTGGATTTCTTTTAATTAATTTAGATTTGGGCCTTTAAAAAATACAACTTAAAATATTAATAATAATATATCTATAATTGTTTTTTAATTGTTTCTATTTTGTTATATATATATTATAAAAAAAATGTAGGGACAGTGGGGGCAACTGCCCTCACTCGCCCCCATGTACATCCGCCACTGATTCCAACCAATCAAAATTGGCTAAGAAACCCAATTAAAACATGCCATTTATCTTACTTTATTAAGTAAATAAGATATTAAATATTTAATTAATTTAATTATTCAACATTTGAATAATTAAATAATTAATATAAATATCTCAAATATATGTATTATATTTACATTAAATAATCAAAATACATATATTATTAATAAATGTCAAATATCACAATTCGACATTTAATAAATGGCCGAAAGATCTAAAAAGCATTTATTTTCGTTTAACCGTTAAACGACTTATAAATAATCAGTATTATTTATAAAAGTTGTCCTAGTACCCCAAGAGTATATCTCATTAGTGAGACTCTTTAAGTTCAGGCATATCCGCACGAAATCCAATTTCGTGTCCATAATTTACTCATCCGTAAATTATGACGAACACAAATAAAATCTCTGAACCATACAGGTCGAGGTCACTGTATATGAATAATCCTTCCGTCACAGGTATCCGGATTATCCCATAGTATAGATATAAACGTCAAATCTCTTTAGGTATATTCTCGTCGACAATTCTATTAGCAATCTCTTAAATAACATTTAGAACTGATTTCTACAGTGTACCACAGGCCCATGGATTTAACAGATTGCTAACTCTATAATGGATACCTATGCTCTATACACAGAACTGACGGATCATATCTTGATACGTACAGAATATCACGAGGATCAGTTCATACCCAACGAACAGGCGGATGTCTGATCTAAATAGATCAATGATGTGACTATCATCAAAGTGTAAAGGATACCTCATATATCCACAGTGGTATCTGTTAAAGTTGGTGCTCAAAGTGCCAATCCGGATCATATTTATGTTCGATTCAAAAATACTAGTAATTCTATTTTCCATAATATTACTAATTTAATGGTAGTCCCATTGTCTTTTATACACTTATTCGATCTAATTATGATTAGATATCTGATTACGATTAGATCGAAACTAAATCTGATTTAGTGATACGTTTACATTAGACAAATACCCTATGATTTACAATATAGTGCGCAGTTACAACGTAGTTTGTAATGACATTGGGAAGTTCACTATAATATGTATATCCTTAAATAAAGTTCATAGTCAAGATTTACTAACACGGGTCGGTTAGTAAAATCAGCTGAGACCAGTACATGTCATATATCGTGACTTGGTCCGATGGTTTATCCAAGTGAACCATGTGTCTCGGGAGACTCGTATAGTTATGCAGGTATTTATTTGATAAGACACTGAAAGACTCACTGAAGATTTCCTAATAGATTTACTAACACGGGTCGGTTAGTAAAATCAGCTGAGACCAGTACATGTCATATATCGTGACTTGGTGCGATGGTTTATCCAAGTGAACCATGAGTCTCGGGAGACTCGTATAGTTATGTAGGTATTTATTTGATAAGACAATGAAAGACTCACTAAAGATTTCCTAATAGATGGTACACCAACGTCAATAGAAATCTTCACGAGTTGAGCGAGCATAGTGGTCCTTCGACTTGAGCTACCACAGTAGGATATATGAGTTATCTTCCACACTTTGATGGTAATCACGCCAACAATCTATTCATGATCAAATCTCCAACTGTTCGTTGGGTGTGAACTGATGCTTATGATATCATGTGCGTATCAAGATAGGATCCGTTAGTCCTGTGTACAGGGCATAAGCATACTCACGTGTTTACGATCTAGTAAATCCATGGTCGTGGTATAACTTCCGAAATCAGTTCCAAGTGTTATTTAGAGATCGTAAGTTGAAAGTCGACTATATTATATCGAACGGGTTTGACATTTTTATGTATACCCTAGGTATAATATGGATAGCCTGTGACAGAGGGATTATACGTATGATATGACCTTGGATTGCATAGTTTATCGAGATTATCTGTGGTAGTCATAATTCATGAGTGGGTGAATTATGGACACGAAATTGGATTTTTTGACGGATAAACATAAACTTAGAGAGTCTCACATTATAAAGTGTACTCGTTGATTACTTGGGCAACTCGATATGAATAATACGGATTATTCATAATACTTCACCAGTGTAATTGAGTTGATTCGGATCGTTTAATCGCTTAAACGATAACACATGTATTAGGATATTTTGTCTGATAATAATTATTGTGTACTTATATTTGATACATAATACGATTAGATACACATTAATTATTCGTCAAATGAGATTTGAAAACATGCCATAAATATATGTATTTGTTATTTATTGTAAAAAAAATACATATATAATAATAATTACATTAATTAATTATTTTGATATTTAATTGTTAAATATTTAAATTATTAATTAATATATTTTTCCATAAATTAATGGAATTTGTCTAATTATTATTGGTTGATGTGGCATGATTTAATTATTCTTTAGTTGTGCTAATTTGATTGGCTAACAAAAAGTGTAATTATCATTTTGATTTGATTAAAATGAAAAAAGATAAAAATACCCTCATTTTTCTTCTTCCTTTAGCCACTGCCATTGCCGAAACCAAAAGAGGAAAAATGGGTTTGAAAATTGTTTGACAAATCCATGAAGAAATTGAAGGAAAGTCAAAGAAAAAGCTAAAGATTTAGGGGATTTAAGGTAAGTCTTCAAAATCTTAAGCTTATAAATTAGATTTATTATCTTGTGATGATTTAGAAATGTTCTAGGGTTCCTTCAAGTTCTGAAAATTAGGGCTTTTGGTTCGGGTTGTTGAATTAGAAGCTTGTTGGCATGTGTGAAGTAGTTTTGGAAGTAATTAGTGTAATTAGTTTCCAATTTAATCAATTATTGATGTGTTGCTATTCTAGAGTGTTATGACTACTTTTGTGACACATAGAATTGTTAATGGGTTGTTCATATGTGGTGACTTGATTTGGTGTTTCGATTAATCAGATTAATTTTGAATTTTTGGATTTAAAGCATTAAAAATATGTATTTTGTGTTCTGGATCAGATATGGAAAATTCAGTGCATATGTTGATGTATTTGATGTTATATTAATGTAATGGATGTGTTTTGTGAGTTGTAATATGTAACGACCGATAGTTTTTACTACTGTCTGTAGTGGTATCGTTGGGTGCGAGGCGAAGACATATAAAAATAAACTATGATGGGACTCAAGTATATCTATAAAATAAATTCAGAGATGATCAGTAGACTTCTCGAAGTCCCGGGATGGGACTGTACCGTATCTATTTTAGACCGTCCATAGTATTTTGGGCATAACTTTTTCATAAGATCTCCAATTTTTATGAATTTTATATCATTGAAAAGCTTAGACCGAGACTACAACTTTCGCGTTAAACATTTTCCCAAATTCGGAACAGAACCGGGTCAAAAACACAAGTCAAATTCTGGATGAATAATAATTTTGGGTCTAAATGGAAATTTCTCAAATTTTCCCCAAGTTTGTACACTTTTCTTCACTTTGCAAAATATCTAATGGGTCCACTATATAAAGATGCCACTATTTGCTATTTCCAAAGATTAAAAACGAAATTGGAAGAGAGAAAAAAGAGAAGAGCCGTGAGAGAAAAATAGGGAAAAAAAGAAGAAGAATGAGAAGAAGAAGAAGAAGAAGAAGAAAAAGAAGAAGAAGGGAAGGAAGAAAGAGGAAGGAAAGAAAAGAAGAACCAAAAGGAGAGGTTAGACTTCATTGGAAGCTTGGAAGGTGTAGGAATCAACCATGAAGAAGTAAGGAATCTATTACCCATTTTCTTAAATTAATAAGTTTAAAGATTTGATGTTTGTGTATTGTTGGGAATTTGAGTATGATGATAATTGAGTGATTTCTTTTGGATTTGGGTTAATAAAAAGGTTTGATAAACCTTATTTGTTTAATTGTGATGGAAATTGGTGAGTTAATAAAGTGAATTAAAAGTGAGATTCTTGTTAAATTGATGCTTAAGGAATGATATATGGAGTGTGAAATGATGTATGAGATATTGATTTGTGGTTTGGAGTATTGGAAATGAGTTGAGATTGAATAAATTGAGTTTGGAGGAGTTTGGAGAAGAAACCAGAAACCTGGAAATCAGGCGTCGCGCATCGCGACACAGAATGACTGCGTGTCGCGATGCGAGAAAGAAATATTCCAAAATAGTTTTAAGTCCCCAGTATCATTCAAACACGTTAGAAACCACCTTTAGAAACTCGTAGCAAGTTATCCTCATGTCCTATATCAGAATACGACTACCACAAGTCTTACGCATATAAATTTCGAGTGAATCTTTAAAATATCAAAGCTATTTGACTACGATGATTCTAACTAAGTTCCTATCATAGGTTATCCACAGGAATCACAGTTCTTTTCGATTAAAGATCCAGTGCCAGCTAGAATTGATCATAGTGAGTGGACACTCTCTTCTCTAAATCATTTTTTTTATAATAGTTTTCAGTATCAGACTTACTTTTACTGCAATTAGGGCGTTAGCCAAGATTATTTTTATATCTTATATGATTTTGCATCGTTTGAGAAATGTTTTAGAAAAGAAAAGTTTTCAGCTTGAGCTTTATGTTTTTCGGGGCATGAGGTAAAACCTCACCCCAGTATGTAACTTGATATAGTGGAATTGACGGACTTAGAGACATGTGCACATGTGGAGGACTGAGGGGACACTCTCAGATCCTCGAGCAGGACTAGGGTTGACAGATCCCCGAAATCCTGGTTTCAGAGCTTGGGCGGTAGCATTGATCCGCACCGCACCCCCAGTTCTAGTGGTGGCTACACTGCCAGTTGAGATGTTTTCCTGGGTGTAGAGCTTTACGTTGCCAGTTGAGCTGTTGTCCTAGACGTAGAACAGTTTTAGTTTACCGATTTCCTTCCAGTTTTAAGTTTTTCAGACATTCAGTGTACTACATATCAGATTTTCAGTAACTAGATTTCAGAAATCAATTTTTAGTAAAAGGTTTTCAGAGAACAGATTCTCAAAGCCAGAGTTTTAAAAATAGTTTTTAGAAAAATGAAGTTTCAAAAATAAAGTTTTCTTAAAAAGATATTTTGAAAATATAGTTTTGAAGTTAAATATTTCTACTTCAGTTATCATATTATTGTCCACTCACTTAGATCGTATAATGATCTAACCCCCTCAGTCTTTATGTTTTGCAGAATTCTCGGAGGACGAGCTCGGGAGGACGGATACTGATGGAGTCACTAGGAATGGAGTCCACCAGCATTAAGTCACAAAGCATGAGAGTTTAGTTCAAAGTCAAAGTAGTTGTATGCATTGTTAGTGTCATACTAGCATAGCATGTATAGATAATCATAAAAAAAAAAAATTATAAGAAAATGATAAATGTTAACATTTAGTTAATTAAAGTAATCATATTTATATTGTCCAGTCGAGTTATGGTCTTCATGTGTGACATTGTATTTGAACAGTTTTGAATACAGTCAAGTAGTCAGAGGTTATAGGGTTAGCATAGCTATCCCCTGCCGGTAACATCTCCCAGATCAGGGATGTTACATAATAATTGTCGGAAAGTGTTTCGAAGTTGAAATGAGCGAAAACAACCAAAAACGACGTTACCGGGTGACTTTTGAGTCAACCGGGTGACAGCTACCCAAACAGTGAATCCATCACTATTCGGGCAGCCCATGAACTGCACTGACACTATTGGGGCTGACCTGGGCAGTCCCCTATAAGTGTTGGGTAGTCGGTTCGATCCGGTCAAAAATGCATTTTGTGTCATTTTGTAGAAAAATATTTTCGTAAAAGTTTCACAAAGTTTCTATTGAATTTATGTTGTTATTGTTGGGTTCTAATGAACAAACCAAGATCATTTAAAGCATAAAATCATGTGAATTTGTAATAAAGTATAGCGGAAATATACTCACAAAGATCGGTTTCTAGGATGTGTAGAGTCCTTTGAAGTTGCTAGTTGAAGCTCCAAGCTTGATCTTTGATTCCAAACTCTAGGGATAGGTTTCCCTATCACCTTTGTATGATTATATGAGTGTGCTAATACTAGAAAAATTTGCAACAAATTCTTCCTTGTGTTCTTGAAGCTCTCGGCCAAACCACGAAAGGGAGAGGAAATTTTCACTTTACCGTGGATTGAGAGAGAGAGAAGAGATGAGTGAATTTTGTTAACTTGTTAAAATAATTTTCCAAAATCAATTCTCAATATACTAAATCCATATTTGGTAAAAGGTCACTCATCCTTTCAAGTTGGAGTGTAAAGTAAGTCATCACCAACTCACCAAATTCCATCACCTAAAAGTGATAAGAATGAAAAGTGATATGACTAGTGATGTGACCTGTGGGCTCCTCTTTAATTCAAAATCCGAGTGGGTCCACAAACACATTACGGGCTTGGGTTCGTTAATTTCGAATTAACAAATTTTCTGTTGCAACATAATTAAATCAAATTTAATTTAAATAATTATGCCTAGCAAAATTACTATTAAAGTCGCTCGAGAATTAATTCTAAATTAATTCATTCGCCCGAATTAAAATCCAATTTTAATTCCGTTATAAAATCTAATTTCATTTAATATATCGAATATATTATTTAATCGATTAATTCTAAATTAATCGTTCTATCTATTCTAATAGAATTTTATCCCAGATAAATTCTTGCCGTAATTAATCCTCTCCCTCTTCTAATTAATCCCAGATTAATTATGTTCGAGTCATACGTCATCGGTGAATCTTCGGGAAGCGACCCATGAGATCCCTGGATATGTTGGCAGTAAATCCGGTCGTCGGCCGATCCGAACATGTAGTATTGCGTATTGCGTTCAGTATCAGATGTCATATGCAAGGCATAGGGCTGGAATAGTGTCTACCCCATACAAAGCATATATCGGATCACAAGCAACTAGTCTCTTTAATCGGATAATTATGATCTTGTCATATTATCCCGATGGTTGCAACACATTAGAGTACTAGTTCTATATCCCTGTGTGATCATCATCTCCATATGACAGAAGTGATACTTCCTCTTGACATCACACCCAATACACTACGATTCTCAATAAACCCAGAAGAGGCGTACTCAAAAACTGTTAAAATCCCGGACGACCAAAACCAAAGCATATTAATTGTCGCAAGTACTAGCGATGCAAGTCTCAGGTTAAAATCAAATACATATACCCTGGATCGGATTCCCATAAACACATAGTCATACTACCAATGGGATTTCGAGAGGTCTATCCAAAGCAAACCTGTTTTCGTACCATCGGTAAACAGAAACTCTTATTACACTTGAAAGAGTATCAAATACCCAAATATATTAGAATTATGTCGTAACGCTTCCATAACACGCACAAGTGTAATAATTTTCTATTCTACATTATCGATGTCCAATCTCGATAATACTACGACTAGGGATATTTAATGGTTAAACCATTATGGATTGATACTGTCTCATATCTTATTATCTGGAACAAATCATAAGGACTTTTATCATTTATATATATTCAATTAATCTAATTACAAAATGAAAAATAAAATTTCCATTGTCACATAGTTAATTTGTACAAAATCACAATGTCTTTTACAAATAGTGACGCTATGGGTCATAATTGTCCAATAATCTCCCGCTTGGCCTATAGCCAGTCACTTAAGCATCTAAACCTTAACTATGTACATGTCGCTCAAACTTTTACTGAGGAATAACTTTCGTCAGCGGATCTGCAATATTGTCCTCTAATACGACCTTCTCGATCTTCATATCGCCACGATGTATGATCTCACGAATTAGATGGAAACGTCAAAGAACATACTTGGATCGTTGATGAGACCGCGGTTCCTTAGCATGCGCTATAGCCCAATTGTTGTCACAATACAATGGAACGGGCTCAGCTGCTAACGCAACTACTCTTAATCTAATTAGGAATTTACGGATCCAAACTGCCTCTTTTGCTCCTTTAGATGCAGCAATGTATTCCGCTTCTGTTGTTGAATCGGCAATAGTCTCTTGCTTGGAAGATTTCCAGCTTACTGCTCCGTTGTTTAAATAAAATATGTACCCGGATTGCGACTTACAATCGTCTTTATCGGTTTGGAAACTTGCGTCGGTATACCCAGTTACCTCAAGTTCTCCACCTTCATAGATTAAGAAAGTATCCTTAATTCATCTAAGATACTTAAGGATATTCTTAACCGCCATCCAGTGACCTTCACCTGTATAGGCCTGATAGCGACTACACATGCTCAAAGCATACGAGACATCAGGTCGAGTATATATCATAACATACATGATCGATCCGACTGTGGAGGCGAACGGGATCCAACTCATGTTGTCTCTCTCATCTTGAGTTTTAGGATATATGTCCTTAGATAGAGTGACGTTATGTGACACTGGCAACAGTCCCCTCTTAGACTGTTTCATGTTGAATCTCTTCAACACTTTGTCAATATATATGTTCTGGGAGAGGCCAAGCAGCTTTCTAGATCTATCCCGGTAGATCTTTATTCTTAGAATAAAGGATGCTTCTCCGAGATTCTTCATGGAGAATTTTAATGAAAGCCAAGCTTTCACTGATTGTAGCATGAGAATGTTATTGGCAATAAGTAATACATCATCAACGTAAAGGATAATGAATGTCAGTGCACTCCCGCTAACCTTCTTATATACACAAGGATCATCCTCTTTTTGAACGAAATCATATTCTTTTATGAACTCATCAAAACGTTGGTTCCAAGAACGCGATGTTTGCTTTAATTCATAAATGGATCGATTTAACTTACAAACCTTGTTTGCAAGTCTTGGTACGATAAAATCGTCAGGCTGTTGTATATAAACATCCTCCAAAAGGTTTCCGTTAAGGAAAGCGATTTTGATGTCCATCTTTCATATCTCGTAATCGAACTATGCAGCAATAGCAAGCACAATCCGAATGGATTTAATCATGGCAACAGGTGAAAAAGTTTCATCGTAATCAACACCATGTCGTTGACGATACCCCTTGGCTACAAGCCTTGCTTTGTATGTTTGTATGTTTCCATCCATGTCGGTCTTCTTCTTGAAGACTCATTTGCACCAATAGGTTTTACGCCTTCTTGTGCATCAACCTGTGTCCACACTTGATTGGTGTACATGGAATCCATTTCAGACTTCATGCCCTCTTGCCATAAAGCAGAGTCGATACCTTGTATCACTTTCTCATACATAGCCAGTTCGTCTTCCTCAATAAGATTAATATCCATATGAGGCTCTCAGATTATTTTCTAACTCTCTTTGACCTATGCGGTTCTTCTGTATTCGAAGATTGTGGTACAGTCACATCACTGATGAACTGTTCATGTTTCGTTAAGGATTCAGTGCCAGGAACAACATCACACCGATTTTCATCGAGTTCTATTTTCTTCCCACTGACCACTGTATTTAGGAATTCTCTTTCGAGGAAAACCGCATGTACATCAACAAATACTTTATTCTCTTGTGGGTTGTATGTTGGTTTCTATGATTATTCCCAAGATCAAAATAAGCAAAGAAATACGAATGAATAACGAAGAAATATGGCGGAATCATACTTACAACGATCGGTTTAAGGATGAGTTGATGACCAAATATTTGCTCCAAGATGCTCCAAGAATTCGGCCAAGACAATGAACAATGCTCCAACTTTGTTTTGATTTTCCAAACCTTGAATAGGTTTCCCTATCACCTCTTGATGATCCTTGAAGAGTGCTAGCCCTTTGATAAACTTTGCAACAAATTTTATCAATAATTTCCTCTCAATTTCGGCCAAGAAAATGGGAGAGAAAACCAGTCCACTGCATTCGGCCACAAATGAGAGAGATGAAGCTTGTGAATTTGTTTTCAAAAACAATAATAATCATTTACCAAAAGTGGTATTTGGTATATGTCACATTTGCTTTCATTATTTGGAGTGTTGTACACACTATCACCAACCACACCTAAACACATCAATCTAAAGTGATAAGGTGACATGTGATGTGATGGTTGATGTGACATGTGGGCCCCACTCGATTCCGAATACGAGTGGGCCCCACTCGATTCCGAATGCGAGCGGGCCCCACTTGATTCCGAATGCGAGCGGGCCCCACTCGATTCCGAATGCGAGCGGGCCCCACTCGATTCCGAATGCGAGTGGGCCCGCAAATACTCACGAGCTCGGGTTCGTTAATTCTAAATTAACGACCTTCTATCGCGACGTAATTAAATCGAATTTAATTAAATAATTATGCCTAACAAAATTACTATTCACGTCGCGAACGAATTAATTCCAAATTAACTCGTTTGCCCAAATTAAAATCTAATTTTAATTCCGCGTCGAAATCTAATTTCGAATAATATATCGAATATATTATTTTAATGATTAATTCCAAATTAATCTTTCTCTCTCTTCAATAGTATTTTATCCAAGATATACTCTTTCCGCAATTAATCCCAGATTAATTTAGCTCGAATCATACGTCATCGGTGAATCTTCGGGAAGCGACCCAAGAGATCCCTGGATATATTGGTAGTAAATAAGGTCGTCGGACTATCCGAACATGTACGTACCAAGTACTACTTTTTTACCGATTTACGAGACAAGATTGGCTTCTAGCAAGCACCATGCCTAACCAAATCTCCAGAAATATTCTAAATGGAATATACGATCTTTATCAGGCGTAGTATACCGTAGTATTGTGTATTGCGATCCAGTATCAGATGTCACGTGCAAGGCTTGTGGCTGGAATAGTGTCTATCCCGTACGAAGTACATATCAGATATCTAGCAACTAGTCCTCTTTGAATCGGATAATCATGACCTTCTTAAAGCCCTGGACGACCAAAACCAAAGTTTACCGATTTTCGCAAGTATTAGCGATGCAAGTCTTAGGTTAAGACCAAATACACCTACACGGAAGCGGACTCCCATAGACACATATACACACTACCAATGGGATTCCGCGGGTCCAGAGCGAAGCTATTTTTCGTACCATCGGTAAAACACAACCTCCTATCGCACTTGCATAAGTATCCTATACTTATACATATGAGAACTATGTCGTTATGCCCTCACAACGCGCACAAGTGCAATACTAGTCTATTCCGCATTATCGATGTCCAGTCTCGATAATACTACGACTATGGATATTTAATGATAAACCTTTATAGATTGATACTGTCTCATATCATCTCAATCCGGAACTAATCATATGGACTTTTACCATTTATATATAAAGTAAATAAATTACAAAACGGTAAAAGGCAATTTCATTCCTACATAGTTAATTTTGTACAAAAACACAATGTCTTTTACAAACAGTGATGCTATGGGTCATAACTGTCCAACAATCTCCCACTTGGCCTATAGCCAGTCACTCAAGCATCTAATACCTGAACTATGTACATGTCGCTCAAATTTTACTCAGGAATCACTTTCGTCAGCGGATCTGCCATATTGTCATCTGATGCGACCTTCTCGACCTTCACATCGCCACGATGTATGATCTCACGTATCAGATGGAAACGTCGAAGAACATGCTTTGATCGTTGATGAGACCGCGGTTCCTTAGCCAGCGCTATAGCCCCGTTATTGTCACAATATAATGAAACGGGCTCAGCTGCTAACAGAACTACTCCTAATCCAATTAGGAATTTTCGGATCCAAACTGATTCATTTACTGCTTCAGCTGTAGCAATGTACTTCGCTTCTGTTGTTGAATCGGCAACAGTCTCTTACTTGGAAGATTTTCAACTCACTGCTCTGTTATTCAAATAAAATATGTACCCTGATTGTGACTTACAGTCGTCTTTGTCGGTTTGGAAACTTGCATCGGTATACCCAGTTACCTCAAGTTCTCCATCTCCATAGATTAAGAAAGCATCCTTAGTTCGTCTAAGATACTTAAGGTTGTTCTTAACCGCCATCCAGTGACCTTCACCTGGATCTGCCTGATAGTGACTACACATGCTCAAAGCATAGGACACATCAGATCGTGTACATATCATGACATACATGATCGATCCGACTTCCGAGGCGAACGATATCTGATTCATGTTGTCTCTCTCATTTTGAGTTTCAGGACACATGTCCTTAGATAGATAGACGTCATGTGACACTAGCAACAGTCCCCTCTTGGACTGATCCATGTTGAATCTCTTCAACACTTTGTCAATGTACGTGCTCTGGGAGAGTCCAAGCAGCTTTCTAGATCTATCCCGGTAGATCTTTATTCCCAGAATAAAGGCTTCTTCTCCCAGATCTTTCATGGAGAATTTCAATGAAAACCAAGCTTTCACCGACGTTAGCATGAGAATGTCATTGCCTATAAGAAATACATCGTCAACATAAAGGACAATAAAAGTCAGTGCTCTCCCACTAACCTTCTTGTATACACAATGATCATCTTCGTTTTGAATGAAATCATATTCTTTTATGATCTCATCAAAACATTGGTTCCATGACCGCGATGCTTGCTTCAGTCCATAAATGGACCGATTTAACTTACAAACCTTGTTTGCAAGTCTAGGCATGATAAAACCGTCAGGATGTTGCATATAAACGTCCTCCAAAAGTTTTCCGTTAAGGAAAGTGGTTTTAACGCACATCTGCCATATCTCGTAATCGAAATATGCAGCAATAACAAGCATTATCCGAATGGATTTAATCATGGCAACGGGTGAGAAAGTTTCGTCGTAATCGACACCATGTCGTTAACGATACCCCTTCGCTATAAGCCTAGCTTTGTACGTTTGTACGTTGCCATCCATGTCGGTCTTCTTCTTGAAGACCCATTTGCATCCAATAGGCTTTACGCCTTCTGGTGTATCAACCAGTGTCCAAACTTGGTTGGTGTACATGGAATCCATTTCGGACTTCATGGCTTCTTGCCATAAAGCGGAATCGATATCTTGTAGCTCTTCCTCATACGTAGCCGATTCATTATCCTCAATGAGATTAATATCTACATGAGGTGAGATTAGGAACCAATACCTCTCTCGGTTGTTTCCTGACTCTCTCCGACCTACGCGGTCTAAGATGCTCCAAGAATTCGGCCAAGACAATGAACAATGCTCCAAGTTTTGTTTTGATTGTCCAATCCCTTGAATAGATTTCCCTATCACCTCTTGATGATCCTTGAAGAGTTCTAGCCCTTTGATAAACTTTGCAATAAATTTTATCAATAATTTCCTCTCAATTTCGGCCAAGAAAATGAAAGAAAATGGGAGAGACAACCAGTCCACTGCATTCGGCCACAAATGAGAGAGATGAAGCTTGTGAATTTGTTTTCAAAACAATAATAATCATTTACCAAAAGTGGTATTTGGTATGTCACATTTGCTTTCATTATTTGGAGTGTTGTACACACTATCACCAACCACACCTAAACACATCAATCTAAAGTGATAAAGGTGACATGTGATGTGATGGTTGATGTGACATGTGGGCCCCACTCGATTTTGAATGCGAGTGGGCCAGAAACACTCACAAGCTCGGGTTCGCTAATTCTAAATTAACGAACTTCTATCGCGACGTAATTAAATCGAATTTAATTAAATAATTATGCCTAGTAAAATTACTATTCACGTCGCTAACAAATTAATTACAAATTAACTCGTTTGTCCGAATTAAAATCTAATTTTAATTTCGCGTCGAAATCTAATTTCGAATAATATATCGAATATATTATTTAAATGATTAATTCCAAATTAATCTTTCTCTCTCTTCAAATAGTACTTTATCTAAGATAGACTCTCTCCGCAATTAATCCCCGATTAATTTAGCTCGAATCATACGTCATCGGTGAATCTTCGAGAAGCGACCCAAGAGATCCCTAGATATGTTGGCAGTAAATACGGTCGTCGGACTATCCGAACACGTACGTACCAAGTACTACGTTTTTACCGATTTACAAGATAAGGTTGGCTTCTAGCAAAACACCATGTCTACTCAATTCTCCAGAAATATTCTGAATGGAATATATGATCTTTATCAGGCGTAGTATACCGTAGTATTGTGTATTGCGATCCAATATCAGATGTCACGTGAACGACACAGGGCTGGAATAGTGTCTGCCCCGTACGAAGTACATATCGGATATCTAGCAACTAGTCTCTTTGAATTGGATAATCATGACCTTGTCATATTATCCCGATGGTTGCAACACAATAGAGAACCAGTTCTGAATCCCTGCGTGATCATCATCTCCATATATCTGAAGTGATACTTCCGTCTTGACATCACATCCAATATACTACGATTCTTAATAAACCTAGTAAAGGCGTACACAGAACCTGTTAAAGCCCTGTACGACCAAAACCAAGTTTACCGATTGTCGCAAGTACTAGCGATGCAAGTCTCAGGTTAAGACCAAATACACCTACCCTAAAACGGACTCCCATAGACACATATACATACTACCAATGGGATTCTGCGGATCTATCTAGAGCGAAGCTGTTTTCCGTACCATCGGTAAAACACAACCTCCTATCGCACTTGTATAAGTATCCTATACTTAAACATATGAGAACTATACCGTTATGCCCTCACAACGCGCACAAGTGCAATACTAGTTTATTCCGCATTATCGATGTCCAATCTCGATAATACTACGACTAGGGATATTTAATGATTAAACCTTTATGGATTGATACTGTCTCATATCATCTCAATCCGGAACTAATCATATGGACTCTTACCATTTATATATAAAAGTAAATAAATTACAAAACGGTAAAAGGTAATTTCATTGCTACATAGTTAATTTTGTACAAAAACACAATGTCTTTTACAAATAGTGACGATATGGGTCATAACTGTCCAGCATTGTAGAAGTTATATCCTTTGGTTTCCCTAGGATAACCTACAAATAGGCACTTATCCGATTTGGATTCTAGTTTGGTACCTTGCAAACGTTTGACGTATGCCCAGCAACCCAAAATCTTCAGGAATGAGAAACCCGATTTCTTTCATGTCCATATCTCATACGGAGTCTGTTGAACAGACTTTGACGGAACTTTATTCAAAATAAGTATTGCACTGTTCAATGCATATCCCCAGAAGGAAATAGGTAGCTAAGTACGACTCATCATCGACCTTACCATGTCCAATAAAGTTCAGTTTCTCCGTTTGAACACACCGTTTAATTGAGGTGTTCCGGAAGGAGTCCACTGTGAAAGAATATCATACTCTTTCAATTAATCAAGAAACTCATTGCTCAAGTATTCTCCACCACGGTCCGACTGTAATTTTTTAATACTTTTACCGGTCTGTTTTTCTACTTCGTGTCGAAACTCTTTGAATTTCTCAAAGGTTTCCGACTTGTGTCTCATAAGATACATATAACCATAAAGCGATGCATCATCCATAAAGGTTACGAAGTATTCATATCCACCTCTAGCTTGGCTAGATATGGGCCCACAAACGTCACTATGAACAAGGGCTAATAGTTCGGTGGCACGTGCACCTTTATACCGCTAAAAGGTATTTTAGGCATTTTGCTTAATAAACAAGATTTGCAGTCGTCATATGAATTTGGATCAAATCCATCCAAGTACCCACTCTTCGAAACTGTGGATATACGAGTCTTGTTAATGTGTCCCAGACGACAATGCCACATATAAGTTTCATCTTTGTTACTTAGTTTATGCCTTTTGTTTGTTACATTATATGTTTGAGATTGATTTATTTCAAAATATAAAGACCATTATTTACATCAGCACTGCATATCTCCATATCATTTTTATACATAAAACACCCAGTGTTTCTAAATACAAAATTATACCTATATTGGGCTAATAAAGATACAGATATTATATTCATAGTCAAACTACGAACAAAATAACAGTCTGAAAGTTTAAGTACATGGCCTGAGGGTAGTTCCAAAACATTAGTCCCAACGGCTAAAATGGCGAATCGAGTCCCATTTCCAACGCGTAGATCAATCTCCCCTGAGGCCAGTCTCATGCTAATCTATAGATCCTGCACATCAGTACATATATGAGTACCACAACGAGAATCAAAAATCCAATTTTTAAAACTAGAAGTAAACATGTTTATTTCTATAACAAACATATCTGAAGTCGGTGCCTTGCCCACTTTGATTTCCTTCATGTGCGCCTTGTACTCACGACAGTCACGCTTCAGTGACCCCGTTTGCCACTGCAGGCATATATCTTGGGATTTTTCATTTGCCTTCCTAGAAGACTTTGACGATTTGGCCTTGCTCTTCTTCTTCTTTACACCTCCATTGCCTTGGGCCAAGCCATCAGAGACTAAGATGTTGAAGCGAAGTGCACCTCACGCTTTTTGCCCTTCATTAGCTCTTTCTCTGCTTTTTTAAGCATAGCCATCAACTCTTCAAGAGTATCTTCTTGGTTCAACATGTTGTAGTTCATGATGAACCCGCTCTAGCTGTCAGGAAGAGACTGTAAGATCAAATCTATAGAAGTCTCAACCTCGAAGACTATGCCTAGCTGTCCTAGTTGTGAGATGTAAATAATCATCTGTGACACATGGTTCTCAACAGATATACCCTCTAATATGCGAGCGCGAAAGAGCTTCTTCTACAACCCATACTTCTGCGACCTAAGGTTAGATCGGTGAAGGTCCTTCAATTTCAACATCATACTATATGGATCCATTCCCTTGTTCTGACGCCGAAATTGAGGGTTCTTCGCAACGAACATGACGGATTGAGCAGTTGAGTTGTTATCGCTATGAGTCTTCCAAAGCTCAAGCTCAAGCAGCTGCTAATTTCCGGGCTTAGGCCCAAGAGGACTCTCTATAGTGTAGAGTAACTTCTCAGCCCCCAGGACAATCCTGAGGTTCATATCCCAGTCTGAAAAGTTCGAACCATTGAAAATATTTTCGCCCATGATGATGTCCCTAACATTCAACTTTCCGGCCATCTTAATTGCAATAGTCAAACTATTCAATTAACAATGTATGGGTACAGTCTAACTGTTACAAGAAAAATAATAAAATATTAGTCCAACTAATAAATATATAAAATTGACGAAATAATTTGAAAGCGCGTAATGCCAAGTATTTGAACGAAATTGCAAATTCAATACTGGCGCTCATACTATTTTTCGGCAAGCCTCCAACCCTATGTAGAGTATTTGGGAAACCTAGTTTCCTAGTGGGCTAGGATCCCGTTAAATAAAACACAACCTTTACTTTGGCCAACAAGCTGTATGATATTTAACTAGGTAGATCTCTAAGATCAATTGGATCCCATCCAATTCCTAGATCCGGTAGGTGGACCTCCAAGTCCGAAACATATATACAATATATCCAATATATATTTCCTAACCTTTTCCTCTGAATCAACTAAGCCTTGGCTTTGGTTCAACAAGTTTAATGATTGCAGTTAAGCGGGACCCATTGACTTTAAAAAGCTTCGTAATCGATGTCGATGAACAAGAAGTGATATTGACTTTGGCCAACAAATCACAACTTGGCCAAGACATACGATATGGAACAAAGCCTTCATGATTCAAACACATCCGCAATGGACAAAGGTCTTCACTTTGGCCAATAAATCAATGTCAATCTTGGATCTTGAAGGAAAACGCTTAATATTTGTTGCGGGTTTTTCGCGTAATTGGCAACCAATTAATTATCTTTGATTAGGTCTCATCATACACCCTTAAACATACATTCTAAAAGCATAAAAAGGCGCGATAAATAAATTAATAATGATATGCGGATGGATATCTCACAAATTATTCCTAGAACAAATCACTCCATATCATCTCCCCGGCTAGCACTATTCTAACTTCTACCCAGTTACATAATACAATAAATAAACCTCATTATATTGAGGCGAATTGGTGAGAAGAGAATTACAAAGAATCAAGAGATAAGTCTGGATACGCAGGTCCAATTTAATAAATTCTAAATTATTACAATAATTTCCAAAATTGCCCTCACCCATCTAATATCCATCCGATATACATTATTCATACAACACATCCATGTATTCACACAAAGCATGTTATTTAATCAATCTAATCCAATTAATTAATCTTTGAATTAAGTGATCATCCATTGTTCAAACAACGATTTGATTTGCTTGAGTCCAACTCGTTTGATAATAAGTACTCTCGAATTATATCGAACTACAATTTTAAATCTAATTTAATTTGTATTCAATACTAATTCTATATTTAATTACAAATTAAATAATTACACTTTTAATGCACTTTTGCGACTTAATTCTAAATCTAATCTTAATGGGTCTCAAATCCCAATTAACATCCAATGTCAATTTAATTAAAGTCCAATGGGCTTTTAATTAATTTCTTAAAGCATGGCTTTGGCCAATATGGGTCAAACCCAAATGACAAGGCCCAAGAAAATAATTCCACTATTTGCCATAAAATTAATTTCGGTCCATTAGGCCCAATTAAATTTAAAAGGCCCATTTATTATATTTGAACTTAATGTAATGGTTTTAGGCCTAATTTGGATCCAATCCAATTGTCCTAAACCAACTTGGCCCAACCAAGCACATTAGGCCCAAATACAATAATTTTAGCCCAATTCCAAATTAAGCCTAATTAATTAAATTCTAATATACAAATTTCACAATTTAATTAAATAAAGTGTTTAGCCATAATTAATTATTTAAATTAATATTTCCAAAATATCAATTTACATAATTAATCATACTTTATTATATTCAATTCATGTCCAACACAATTGAAACAAAATCAACTTATTTACATGCTCTATAGGTCACGGCATTAATGGATTTTTTCATTAATTTTGATTTCAATCCAATTAAATCACAAATCAATTTATCCTTTCATTTCAAACACATCTAATGGTCTAAAAATCAAAATCACCATGACATTAGGGTTCATCATGTATTCGCCCAAGCCTATTGATTTGGGGAAAATTAATCCAATTAATTTTTCATAAAATTGATCATGCATAACTCTAAGTTAAAATTATCTAAGCATACTCAAACAAACAATTTGATCAAATCATGCTCAAATAAAAGAAAAATACCCAAATTCAAGATTAAGAACCCTAATTCAATTTCATGATTAAATAGGCTCTGATACCATTGTTGGGTTCTAATGAACAAACCAAGATCATTTAAAGCATAAAATCATGTGAATACTTAATGAAGTATAGCGAAAATATACTCACAAAGATCGGTTTTTAGGATGTGTAGAGTTCAAAACTTTTGCTTCCTTTGAAGTTGCTAGTTGAAGCTCCAAGCTTGATCTTTGATTCCAAACTCTAGGAATAGGTTTCCCTATCACATTTGTATGATTTTATGAGTGTGCTAGCACTAGAAAAATTTAAAAATAAATTCTTCCTTGTGTTCTTGAAGCTCTAGACCAAACCATGAAAGGGAGAGGAAATTTTCACTTTGCCGTGAATTGAGAGAGAGAAAGAGATGAGTGACTTTTGTTAACATGTTAAAATGATTTTCCAAAATCAATTCTCAATATACTAAATCCACATTTGGTAAAAGGTCACTCATCCTTTCAAGTTGGAGTGTAAAGTAAGTCATCACCAACTCACCAAATTCCATCACCTAAAAGTGATGAGAATGACAAGTGATATGACCAGTGATATGACTTGTGGGCCCCACTTAATTCAAAATCCGAGTGGGCCCGCCAATACATTCCGGGCTCGGGTTCGTTAATTGCGAATTAACGAATTTTTCGTTACACATAATTAAATCAAATTTAATTTAATAATTATGCCTAGCAAAATTACTATTAAAGTCACTCGTGAATTAATTCTAAATTAATTTGTTTGCCCGAATTAAAATCCAATTTTAATTCCGTTATGAAATCTAATTTCCTTTAATATATCGAATATATTATTTAATCGATTAATTCTAAATTAATCGTTCTCTCTCTTCTAATAGAATTTTATCCCAGATAAATTCTCGCTGTAATTAATCCTAGATTGATTTTTTCTCTCTTCTAATTAATCCTAGATTAATTATGTTCGAGTCATACGTCATCGGTGAATCTTCGGGAAGCGACCTATGAGATCCCTGGATATGTTGGCAGTAAATCCGATCGTCGGCCTATCCGAACACGTGCGTACCTCGTACCATATTTTTACCGATTTACGAGACATGGTTGGCTTCTAGCAAAGCGCCATGCTACCCAATTCTCCAGAAATATTCTTTAAGGAATATATTATCTTTGTCAGGCGTAGTATACGTAGTATTGTGTATTGCGTTCCAATATCGGATGTCACATGCAAGGCCTAGGGTTGGAATAATGTCTCCCTCGTACGAAGCATATATCGGATCACAAGCAACCAGTCTCTTTAATCGGATAATCACGACCTTGTCATATTATCCCGATGGTTGCAACACATTAGAGTACCAGTTCTGTATCCCTGTGTGATCATCATCTACATATGACTGAAGTGATACTTCCGTCTTGACATCACACCCAATGCACTACGATTCTCAATAAACCCAGAAGAGGCGTACTCAGAACCTGTTAAAGTCCCGGACGACCAAAACCAAAACATATTGATTGTCGCAAGTACTAGCGATGCAAGTCTCGGGTTAAGACCAAATACACCTTCCCTGAATTGGATTCCCATAGACACATAGTCATACTACCAATGAGATTCTGAGGGCTCTATCCAGAGCGAATCTGTTCCGTACCATCGGTAAACATAACCTCCTATTACATTTGCATGAGTATCCAATACCCAAATATATGATAATTATGCTGTCACGTTTGCATAAGACGCACAAGTGAAATACTAGTATATTCCGCGTTATCGATGTTCAATCTCGATAATACTACGACTAGGGATATTTAATGATTAAACCTTTGTGGATTGATATTGTCTCATATCTTATTAATCCGGAACTAATCATAAGGACTTTTATCATTTATATATATTCAAGTAATCTAATTACAAAATGATAAAATGCAATTTCCATTGTCACATAGTTAATTTATACAAAAACCACAATGTCTTTTACAAATAGTGACGATATGGGTCATAATTGTTCAATAGTTATTTGATATCGAATAAATAGGTTTAGGTGAAATATGAATAAATTATTCATATTAGATATTGAATTATTTATCGATTTTGAATTGAAAAGGTTTTAAATTATGACTTCGTCCGAACCGCGCTTCCACTACGCCCCCAACAAAAATGGTATCAGAGCATGTCTAATGCTTCATCCATTACATTAATCATGCTTGATATTTGATAGTTAATCCAATTTTAATGTTCACACATGCATATAATCTATATATGTTTCTTTACTTTTCGGTTCTCTACGCTAACGAAAATATAACGAAAATTTAATAGTTAAATCAAGTTATATTTCTATAAGTATAATTGAATTATTTAGGAAATGATTTAGATTAAAATTCTGCATTTGATGTAGAGTATAGCTTCCTGAGGAAAATCCCCGATTAGAAATATGGCTATAAAGTAACATGTATTGGATACATATTTCTTGGTCCATCTTGTCAGTACGGTTTATGGGTATCTTTCTATAACTGCATCCGAGATCGTGCTAAAGATGTGAGGTGTGTAAGTTATAGGATTATTATCCATACCGTTTGTATATTGACACTGAACAAATTCAAATGAAAGTGAAAATCCTGAACGTGCCAAAGCTGTCAGGACTACACAGGTAGCTTGAGTTTGTGATTGAAAAGTGTAGCCTTGATATGCCTCCCGGTGAACGTGCCAAAGCTGTCACAATGAGAAACGGTCGGGACCAAAATCAGGAGTAAGAGTTGTCTACCTAATGAATATACATAGGCGAGATCATGCCAATGCTGTGAGTCCAAATATAATTGATGGGATCCTACTCTCACTATGGAATTCGATTTAATTATTGAATTCCCGTTGTCCGTTGGGGATTAAGGTATTACGTAAAGTGGTAGGAGACACTGCTGGGTTAAAAATCCATAACTAAGGCATTGTGTAATTTTCTGGAATATACTGCTTCGTTTTCTTTTATTCTATGTTGCTCACAGAATTATGCTTGTAATCTACTGCATAACATATTACTTGAGTATGTTTTCTGACTTTACTTATGGTATCATAGTTCTAGAAAGACTGTGGACTTAGATTTTAGATTAGTTGAAACCATCGGGAACTGTTGTTCCGATTTTCTTTGAAAATCAAGATGGTTTGTGACTTAGTTACTAAGTCACGATTAAGTAATCTAAATAGATATCTGGTTTAGGATATAGCTGTCTAGAAAGGATTGTTTCTTATGCAGTAAGACTTGAACAGTTTATGTGTCGAGATTCTTGACTGACATTAAAAAACCCCCCTTTAGGTTTTTGTTTATTTTATAATGACGTTTCTTGTCTTTAGTGACTTTTAGAAGTCACGTGTCTGACACAGTTTGTTAATCAATTATTTGCAATTGTTGTGAATAATTAAACACAAATCATAAAGTTAAAGAAAAGAGATGTGTATAGTTGTGTATAAAGAATATTGATTCTCACAATACGGAGACTATAGGTATTAGATACCAGATCTTCCGTCTAGGTTTTTAAAATAATGTTTAATGACTGTTTTGATATTTGATATCAGAACTTGTGACTATTGGATAGTTACTTATTCTGTATAAAAAGTTGTTACATATTTTAATATGACTAGTGGTATCATTAATGAAAGATGAACATTAAGGAAAATATTCGGTAAAATAAATAACTTAGGACTGTGATTTATGAGATTCTATCATATTAGCATTAGATGCTTATTCCTTATGGTAAAGGATGGTCTGATATGAGTTCACACCGCATATCCTTATTCATTTAATGAATATTATATTCGGGATGTGATTAAATCTCATTTAACCAATGATTTTCATTAGACCACAAGATTTATTAGGCTAATACATCGGATGTATGTAGTTTAATAAATTAGAAATTGTCTTAGATAGTTTTCTTTTCTCCTTAACTTAGTTAATGAATTATCATAACTTAGTTGCGTATCTTTAATAGAGAAATATTGAATGTCTTGAATTGTTTGAGAGCTTTCAATATGTTTTCTAATGAAACGCGGATAGAATATTTTTGACTAGTTCAAATATATTCTATTTGAAGTATTGAAAACTATATGTTTTAAAATTCATTGTGAATTTTTTGAATTGTTCAAAATATTTGATATGATCAAACATGTAAATTTAAGGCAATCAGTTTTGAAGTTATTTAATTAATATGATTCTTACTCAATATTAAACTTTCGCGATTCCATTTTGATGGAATTGGTCAGTGGGAGTTATCGAATCTTATATGATTTGATTCATTGATATTGAGTGTTACCGAATTAGTTTTAATACTCTTGGGGTTATTATTACACTAATTCATCTATTTAATTAAGGTTATATTTATTTCTACAAATACATATTAATTATGTATAGTAGAAAATTTGAATCTTGAAAAGTTTGAGATTTGAATCTTTCTTTTGTATAATGGTTATATAATTGAAAGTACTTGTGCCTCGGAGATACGAGTAAAAGGTTTATCATTTATTTTATTTAATGGAATATTGTATTATATTTGATAGAATATCTTTTCTACGATCCTGAGTAATAAAATTATTTTATTACTTGGTGTGTCACATCAGATGTTAACGATTGTAGAAAAGACTTGAGTTATCGAAGTCAAATGTGAGAATGATAAACTGTAATGGAACTACATAATTAATAAGATTAAAAGACCCTTAGTCTAATTTCGTATAAGTTCAATAGGATGTCAGAATCATTTACAAAGTATTTGATACTTAATAATTCTGTTATTTTCTTATCGAAGAAAATAATCCTATAACGTAGAGTGTGAGTGATATTTGATATCGATTTCGGAAATTAACATTGAACCATAGATATAAGATTGTTCTTAACTTACTATGATCAAGTTTTTAGGGGTGAGCATCGGTTCCGGTTCTACCCGGAACCGGTTGGAACCGGACCGATTTTCCGGGTTTGGAACCGGAACCTGTTGTAATCGGGTAGGTTCCGGTTCCAAATATGAAGGAACCGATTTTATCCGGGTAGGTTCCGGTTCCAAAATAGTCGGAACCGGAACCGGACCATGGAACCGGTTTATATGAACATAAATTTGGCATGAGAGTTGATGTTACAACACGCATAAAAATAGATAGGATAAAATGGGCAGTGATGATTTATGTAGTGCTAAGATTGCATGTGTGTCTACAGTTGTAAATTTTTATTAGACCATTGTTATTTTGTCCTAAATTTGTGTTTGAATTTATACTCGAATAGATTAAATAAAAATCGAACTTATTTTAAATTTGACAGTTCAAAAATTTACAGCTCATTTTCTATATTTATTCATCAACTATGGGGATGTTATAATTAAATGCTTTACTGTTGTATCTGTGTACATGTGTGTTATTAGCTAGCTGTGGCAATAATATATTAGATGGTTGGCTTGAAATCTTACTCACTTCTGACGAAAATGATACTTAATTTAGCTTACTAATTAACCTGTCTGGATGGTGATTCATTTACTATTAGCCATTAGGTCTCGTGGACAGCAAGCTCCACCTCAGAACTGGGCCGGCGACCCAACGTGACACAGTCTGACTGTTGAAATTTGCTTTTGCATGTGAAATTATTGCAGCTATTGAAATTGATAGGGTAATTCGGAACCGGATCGGAACCGGACCGGAACCGGATTAGAACCGAATAATAGGGTACCCTGTTAATTGGGTAGGTTCCGGTTCCACTTAGTGCGGAACCGAATTTTTCCGGGTAGGTTCCGGTTCTATGCGAAACCGGAACCGAAACCGATTTTGCTCACCCCTACAAGTTTTGAACTTGATTAAGCTTTCGTTATGAATTGTTCATAAATTTGTGCAAATTATTTGCGTAGCAAAAGTAAAGTGAGCTTGATAAAGGTTTGACCTTTATAGTTGTTGGGGTTGGTGCTCAGAGCGCTAATTTTCGTTGTATTTCCTTGAAAATACTTATGTAAAATATTTTATTATGAATAATACAAGCAGTTTCTATAATATAATATATCTTCTTATGGTAAAGACGTAATAGACCTTAGGATGATTAGTCATGATACTGTTGCAAAAGTGTCGCAACTGACATTGAGTTGTATCATGACGTTGTCATTCTCAGACAGTTCCTGGTCAAGGTTTACACTACTTGGTCAGTAAAGTAAACTCGTTGAGACTGGTACATGTCGTATACTAGAATATATGATTCCAATGGTTTCTCAATGAACCATAAGTCTTGGCGACTAGTATAGATGTGTAGGTGTTTATAGCGGATACACACTCAACGACTCACCGAAGATTCTTAATAGGTGGTACACCAACGTCAATAAGAATCTTCACGGGTTGAGTAGCATTTGTGATTCTTAGACTTGAGATACCACTGTGGGCACATGAGACATCTTCCACACTTAGATGGCAGTCACGTCACCGATCTATTTAGATCATACCTCCGCATGTTTGTTGGGTGTGGATAGATCCTAAGGGTGTCATGTGTGTGTCAAGATATGATCCGTTAGTTCTGTGTACATAGCATAGGTAGTCCATATATGATTAGCAATCAGATAAAAACCATGGGCTCGTGGTACATTTTAGAAGTCAGTTCGAAATGTTCTTTTTGAGATTGCTAATAGAGACGTCGACGAGATTGTCTCTATAGAGATTTGACGTTTACATCGATATCTCTGGGATATATCCGGATACCTGTGACGGAGGAATTATACATATGCCATGACCTCGACCTAATAATTCAACGAGTTTATCTGTGATCGTCATAATTTACGGGTGGGTAAATTATGGACACGAAATTGGATTCGTGACGGATATGCCTGAATCTAGAGAATCTCACTAATGAAATATACTCGTAGAGCACTAGGGCAACATTTATAAATAATATTAATTATTTATAAAGTCGTTTAAAGGTTAAACGCGAAAGTACATGTGTAGGGACCCAATAGTCATTTCTTAATTTTTGTGTATTTGTATTTAATGATAGATTTTATCAAATACACATTAATTAATTGTCAAATTGAGATATTTGACTAATATCATAAATATATATGTATTGAATATTATATTTAAATAATTATTTAATTGTTAAATAATTAAAATTAATTAAAGATATAAATATCCTAATTTGTGATAATTATTGAGATGACTTAAAGATGCTTTACTTAACTTTAAGTATTTCATTAAATAGTTTAATGATTAAACTTACAAGTTGATAAGGCTTACTTTATTGAAATAAAAATAAATATCATGATATTTATTTATCCACCAAAATTCGGCCAAGGCCTTAAGGGATGGTATAAATTGTTTTTGTTTCATTTAGGGTTTCATAAGTTTAAAACACACAAAATAAACACACACAAAAAGTAGAGAGCAAGCTTGGAGGCAAAAGAAAGAAAGGCTTGGAAATCTTGATTTTTGTACGTCTTTCTTCAAAACCTTCAACATGAAAATTATTTCTAACTAGCTTAGCATCATTTTGTGTTGCTTTGATGATCTTTCTACTCTTATAGTTTGTGTTTATTTGGTTGAGAACTTGTATGAAAGATTGATGCAAGTAAGTAAGGTTTAAATGGTTTAAATGCTTTACTTTTGATTCTCTGAAAATCAAAGTTGTCATTCTAGAGTTAGTAAGCCACTCCTTGGTGACCTAGAATTGTTCTAGAGTTATTTAAAAGTGGTGAGGCTTGTTTGGTGAAGTATTGAATGAATTAAAGTGTTGGATTTTAAAGATTTGGTTAAATTGGACAATTTGGTGAAATTGAAAAATTAGGGTTCTTAACCCACTCCAAATTTGGGGATTTTCATATATGTGATGTATTATGGTATGAATATGATGCATGTAAATTTTTGGGTTGATTGGATTTGATCTTGGCATGTTTTGAACAAAAAAGACCAAATTACAATTAATTTAAAAATGGGGGTGTTCTCGGCAATTTAATAAAAATATGGGGACTTGTTGCAAATCTGATTTTGATGCATTAGATTGTTGAAAAACCTTTTAGAAATGATTTAAAATCATCCAAAATTATATTTGATAATTTTTGGGCTAAAATAATCAATTTATAAAGTTTTTGGCCAATTCGATAATTACCAAGAAATTTGATCTCTTGTGTAATTTTTCAGAATTTGATAATTGGATAATTAAATAAATAAGTTTATTTGATTGATCCGAGAAAAATTTTGAAATCGGAAAATTTTGATTTTCCACTGTTCCGCTGCGTTACCGGATTTCCGCCATAAAACCACTTTCAATAGTATGACAATGAGAAAATGTTATCCTCAGTAGTCTATTGTAGATTCTTAGAATACCTGTCTCTAGTCGCACTGGTTGAACAGTTAAAGATATGTTGGTTAATGTTGATATTAAATTGTTTTTGGCTAAAGAATGCAAAGTGGCGTTCTTAAGTGATTTCTTTGAATGAGAGATCTGTTGCGATTTCTTTGTTTGAAGAATTCATTCTAGAATGGCCCTAGAGTTTGTATTTTGCTAAGATCACAGTTTGATATACTGGCTTATAGAGCCTATTGTAGACTTAAATAAGTTTTTCGAAAATATGTGTTCTCTAATTTTGATACAGTCAGATTGTTTGATTTTATCAAAGTGCAGAGAATAATTTTGTAATAGTAGGGTCAGTGGGAGCGTATAAATTTCTTTCTAAGATTATATACCTAACGAAATTATCATTATTAAAGTAATAATGAGATATTTGTTAAGTAAAACGTTTACTTAAGTCTTCCTTTCTCCGTGAAGGCAGTGAGAGTAGTCTCTGATATATTTGATATACAGTTTTATATATAATATAGAACTAAGAGACTTGTGAGATACTCACATTAGTCGCGTATTAGATATGATCTAATAAATGACACAATAAGACTATCTGTATGACAGTTAGTATAATTGTTTGATAGTTAATGTGACTTTTATATATATTGTATTCGTCTTTCGTAAATGATGATTCCTTTGTCGAAAGAGAGATTGATTATAATGTCTAGTCAATCTTATGCATCATAAGATGATGGCGTAATGAATACTATATTATGTGCGATTAAAGATATAAATTTAATAGTAATTGTTATGAGTTATTTTGATACGTTGTAGACCATATGATGGATCTTGAAACATGTTCTTTGTGATCTTTGAGATATTAAGAACAAGTTTCTTATTCATGGAGAATTTAGTCTGCAACCATAAGGCAGGGTTAGTTTTGATCCTAATTATGTCATATAAAGTCAGAAAAGATGAAGTGAGAGTGTCACCGTTGATTCTATTGAACTAGTGGAATCAGTTGCGACTTTTGAAGTATTGACTTAAGAAGTTGCAAAGTGACCTCAATGATTAGAAGTGTTGATATCAGTTTTGTGCTTGCGGTTGTCTTATAGTATTTTGGATTTGATCCATATATACTCAAACAACTCAACAGCTATAACACAAAACTGATATAATATTACTAATTTTATTTTCCATAATATTACTAATTTAATGGTAATCTCATTGTCTTTTATACACTTATTCGATCTAATTACGATTAGATATCTGATTACGATTAGATTGAAACTAAATCTGGTTTAGTGATACGTGTATATTAGACAAAGACCCTCGGATTTAAAATATAGTGCGTAGTTACAACGTAGTTTGTTATTGACATTGGGAAACGCACTATAAGATGTAAATCCTTAAATAAATTTCATGGTCAAGACTTACTAACACGGGTCAGTTAGTAAAATCCGCTGAGACCATTATATGTCGTATATCGTGACTTGGTTTGATGGTTTATCCCAGTGAACCATGAGTCTCGGGAGACTCGTATAGACATTTAGGTGTTTATTTGATAAGACATTGAACGACTTACTAAAGATTTCATAATAGATGGTACACCAACGTCAATAGGAATCTTCACGAGTTGAGCGAGCATAGTGGTCATTCGACTTGAGATACCATAGTGGATATATGAGTTATCCTTCACACTTTGATGGTAGTCACGTCAATGATCTATTCATGATCATACCTCCGTCTGTTCGTTGGGTGTGGACTGATGCTCATGATATCCAGTGCGTATCAAGATAGGATCCGTAAGTCCTGTATACAGGGCATATGCATCCTCACGTGTTTACGATCTAGTAAATCCATGGCATGGTATAACTTCGGAAATCAGTTCCAAGTGTTATTTAGAGATCATAAGTTGAAATTCGACTATATTATACCGAACGAGTGTGACTTTTTTATCTATACCCCAGGTATAATATGGATAGCCAGTGACAGATGGATTATACGTATGCTATGACCTCGGCTTGTATAGTTTAGCGAGATTATCTGTGGTCGTCATAATTCATAAGTGAGTGAATTATGGACATGAAATTGGATTTTGTGATGGATAAACCTAAACTTAGAGAGTCCCACAATATGAAGTGTACTCGTTGAGCACTAGGAAACTCGATATGAATAATACAGATTATTCATAATACTTCATCGGATTATATGAGTTAATTCAGATCGTTTAATCGCTTAAACGATAACACATGCATTAGGGGATTTTGTCCGATAATAATTATTGTGTATTTGTATTTGATACATAATACGATTAGATACACATTAATTATTCATCAATTGAGATTTTGAGACATGCCATGAATATATGTATTTGTTATTTATTGTAAATAAAAATACATATATAATAATAATTACATTAATTAATTATTTGGATATTTAATTGTTAAATATTTAAATTATTAATTAATAATCTTTTTCCATAAATGTAATGGAATTTGTCTAATTATTATTGGTTGATGTGGCATGATTTAATTATTCTTCAGTTGTTCTAATTTGATTGGCTAACAAAAAGAGTAATTATCATTTTGATTTGATTAAAATTATGGAAATTATGGCTTTTGGTTGTGGTGGTTGAATTAGAAGCTTGTTGGCATGTGAGAAGTAGTTTTTGAAGTAATTAGTTACCAATTTAATCAATTGTTGATGAGTTATTATTCTAGAGTGTTATGACCACTCTTGTGACACCTAGAATTGTTCATGGGTTGGTCATATGTGTTGACTTGATTTGGTGTTTCGATTAATTAGATTAATTTTGAATTTTTGGATTTAAAGCATGAAAAATGTGTATTTTGTGTTCTGTATCAAATCTGGAAAATTCAGTGCATATGTTGAAGTATTTGATGTTATATTAATGTAATGGATGTGTTTTGGGAGTTAGAACAATTGCTGGAAAGTGTTTCAGAGTTGAAATGAGCGAAAACAGCCAAAAACGGCGTTACCGGGTGACAGCTGCCCAAACAGTGAATACATCACTGTTCAGGCAGCCCATGAACTGCCTTGACACTATTGGGGCTGACTTTGGCAGTCCCCATAAGTGTCGGGTAGTTGGTTCGGTCAAAAACGTGTTTTGCGTCATTTTGCGAAAAAATATTTTTCGTAAAAGTTTCACGAAGTTTCTATTGAATTTATGTCGTTATTTGATATCGAATAAATAAGTTTAGGTGAAATATGAATAAATTATTCATATAAGATATTGAATAATTTATTCGGTAATTTAAAAAAGTTTTAAATTACGATTTCACTTGAACCGTGCTTCCGCTGCGCCCATCGCCCAAAACCCCAACAGTATCTCAAGTTGAAGGATCATTATTCTCACTCAATCCGAGAAGATTATTTTTGACATTGGTGTACCATCTATTAAGAATCTTGGCGATTCGTTCAATATTTATCCGATATAAACACCTACGTGTTTATATGAGTCTCTCGAGACTCGTGGTTCATTGAGAAACCATTAGAATCCATCATTCTAATATACGACACATACCGGTCTCAGCGGGTTTACTTACTGACCAAGTAATTGTAAACATTGACCAGAAATAGTTAAGGATATGTTATGATACTGCTCAATGTCAGTTGCGACGTTTTTGCAATTGCATCATAATCAATCACTCTATGGTCATTTACGTCTTTACCATATAATAAAAGAATTTATATTATAGAAACTGTTTATTTTATTCATTAATAAAATATATATATAAGAGTATTTATAGGGAAATACATAAGAAATTGGCGCTCAGAGCACCAACTCTAACAAGACTTAACATAAAAATGGCTCATGAAAATATGACCGTTGTGTTTTTTTGACCGTTGAAATGAGACCAGTATGGATATCAGTATGAATACCGGTATGATTTGGTCTTGTTCCAAAATGTATGTAAATTCAACTCTGATCGGTATGTGTACCGATATACCTATCCAAACCGGTATGGTGATCGGTATCTTGTCTCAGTAAGTTTATGTTGACCAGTGAATCCTGACAGCACGTAATCTTAATGACCGTAGTAATCTTAGCTTTAATTTAGTAAGTTTCTGGTAACCGGTATGGTGACCGGTATTGTTTGTTTAATTCACATTAATATTATTACCAAGTAATCTTAGCTTTAATTTAGATTTTTTTATTTTTGTCTTAAGTTTTATTTTTGTTATTGTTATTGTTTTTTTTACTTTATTTTTTTTATATTATTTGATTTTTTTCTTTCTTATATTTTTTTTTTATTTTCGTACAATGAGAGTTGGAAAAGAAGCAATGACAAATCCTATTGGTGCACTGATAGTTGAAGTATCATCCCTCACGACTCATCTAGCAGTATTAACGAATCAAATGAGCCAACCATTTATTGGAACTGATTCTGCTAATGAAATGCTTTTACCCAACAGAGGAGCAGGATTTGAGCAAGTACAAGCTGAGCAGAAACCTTTCTTAGAAGACCTCATGAGCACGTTTGTACCTACAGCTTCAGAGAGGTTTGAGAAGAATGAGTCAAGGCTGGATAACATCGAATCACGGATGGGAAATATAGAGGCAAATATGAAATCTTTAGAAGCGCAAATTGGGTTGCTTGTTTCCTCCATGGCCAATCAACAGACATGGGTGTTTCCGAGTGATATTGAAGTCAACCCCAATTAGCAATGTCAAATCATAACCTGTAGGAGCGGAAAAGAGTTTAAAGACACCTCTCAGGACTTAGGCAGTAAAGAAAATGAAATGGTATTTCATGAGGAAACAGTAACAGAAGAAGATAACAAAGGTGAATTGATAATGAGAGGTCAAGATGAAGAGTCACCTTCAGTGTTTTCAGAGCCATGTCAAGTTCTCAAGATGATGCAGAATGTCACATAGTAGATATAGTAGAGAATGGAGTTGCAAACACACAGGGTGAGTCAGTATTTCAACAACCTACGAGCATAGTGCAGTCGTGCATAAAGGAAGATTCTCCGCAGCTAAACCTGAAACCACTCCTAAAGCGCCGTAAAAAGAGGAAAAGAAATGCCAGTGCTCACTTGGAGATGATCCATGGAAGGTTAAAAGGAGGACGAGCCGATTTTGCCGAATGTGCAGTCTATAATTTTCAATTGGGGGACAATCTACATTCCTGAGGGACCATTTATGCATAAATTACCACAGTCTGCCAAGCTGTCTTTTTCATGTCATAAGAACCGGTGGATACCAAAGAAGAAATCAGATGAGATTATCTAGTTCACTACATTTAAGCCACCATGACCATTTGGTTGGTTAAGTATGGCTGAAGACGTTAAACTTAGCGCTAGCGGGGAGGCAACCCTTGCATTTATTTTATTATTATTTTCTTTTTTTTTACACAATTTTATTTTATTGTGTGCTATTGTTTATTTATTTGTTTTGCATGCTATTTACGCAGGAAGCACGAGAAACACAAAGCCCGCGCAACCAAATTCTAACCAGCAAGAGCCTGATCAACATCATGCACAGTAGTGTTGTTCCTAACTCGTGTTCTTTATTTTTTATCTTACATTGAGGATAATGCAAGTTTTAAGTTTGGGGGTGTGTGCATGTTGTTTACTTGTTATTTATTTATATATATAAAAAAAATGTTTTTAGTCTTTGATATTAAAACATAAATCCTATGATGATGCTGTTTGTTTATAGGTGAAATTTTAGAAACGATAAGTGCCCAAATTACTTTTATCTGATGCCTTGATTAGTTGATCTATGTTTGACTCGTAAGCACTCAATTATAGGTTTTTAGCAGTGAAAACTTAAGTAGTTGACAAGGTGACTAGTTGAAGAAATTGCATGTCGATGAATGACCGTTTGTTTAGATATATATCATGTTTTGCTAGTGTTATGAAGTGTGGTATAGCTAAAAAAATGTCTCTAAGGAATTAAACCACCTATAACCGATAAGCGTGAAGCTATCCATGAGCGAGTATTAAGACCACCATGAGGAGAAATGCTACCTTAAAGGGTAGGTGTGTTGAAAAAAAAATTGAAAAAAAAAAGTGCAAAAAGAGAAGTAAAAAGAGACAAGAAAGGAAAAAAGGAAAAATCATATCATACTGACCATAAAATAAAGCAATTACAGAGCATAATTGAGATATCTAGGTTGGTTTGACCCATCGATTCCAATTTTTAAACAAAATCATTAAGCTGGCTTACTTAAGATCAAATTTGTGACCGAACCTTTACACACACACACACTGTGAGTCTAGCTTAGATAATTTACTCAAGAACTTGGATTTAAGTTGTGTTGCGTACTTTGAAGGTTCTTTGATGTCATTTATAAGCATTCTTTTAGGACAATATTATGCATAACTATCATGATTATTTCTTTTATTTATTTTTTATTTTTGCATGATTGTGTGTGAATGACGTTTGTGGGTGTCGTCACTGTAAGCCCTCACGAGACTATAACTAGTCCACTAGGGCCGCCTATGGGTTTAAAGGCTTATTGCATATGCTAAATGCAATCGTGATCCCTAAGAAAGTGGCTTAGTTAATTTAGTTATTTTTATTTGTTTATTTGAATTTAGTTTTTATTTAGTCTTTTGCTCGGGACTAGCAAAATCTTAAGTTTGGGGGTATTCCAAAAACTTGTTGTGATATTTTATATCGTACCGCAAGTGTACGATGTCAAGTTTTAGTATAAATATGAGTGAAGAGTGTCGAACCCACAGGGATTGCGTTAACTCGCACTAAGTACTACAATTGATAATCCTAACTTTATTTAGACGATAATTAATAAAGATTTAATTAATTAAATAAATATAAAACAATTTGATAGGAGGAACTAATATGATAGAGATTCTGGATCCTGATTTCACCTAGCTATCGCCTATGTATTTGTCATGCCAATTAATCCTTGTTAAGTTATATTATTTATAAGTCAAGATTCCGCAAATATCCACTCCCTCTCTCGAGTGCCGAGTGAAAATATCATCAACTACAGACTTCGATATCTCTATAAAAATTTAATAGTTAACAACTCATTACGCTTTGTGATTCTATGTTAACGACTTCAAAGGAACTACATATTCTCTCGAACTCTATAAAATCCTAGGTCACATTCTCTAGATCTATTCAAAATCTCCTCTTTCGAGTGATAAATTCTAAACATTTATCATCTTCAATTGTGGCCAACAATCAAGAAGCATTAAACTCAAAAGAATATAAATAAATCAATAAAACTTCATAACAAAATTAGCAAACAATACAAGGTTCAAGCATCAGTTACATCATTCTCCAGAGTTAAGGAGTTTAGTTCATGACAATAAATAAAAACAATGATAAACAAGTCATGAATCTAATGGAAATCATTGGAGTTCTAAGAAAGAAATAAGAAGACAAAACCCGAATTGAATCTCTTCCTCTTCAAATGTCACCGCCTTAATCTCATCTTGTTGCTCTTCAATCCTCCTCATTGGATCTCTAAAAATATATGTTTTTGTGTTTTGTGTTGTGTATTAGCCTCTTTTATCTCCATATCTTTTATTGGATGTAATGGCTCTTATTTATAATCACCAAAGCTTCCCACTCACGTAAGGAAAACCCTAATTATTCTTATAACGCAGGGTCATGGTGCCTGGGTTTCTGGATTGTGCATGAGAACGGCGCACTGTGGCGCCTTCGTGAGTCTTCAATGGGCGCCATGGCGCCTTCGCCTCTGGATTTTATATGAGAGGTTGGTGTCATGGCGCCTGTATAAAATTCGCAAATGAGAGCCGGGCGTCTTCCTCTCTGTGTTTAGTATGTGAAGTTGGCGTCTGGGTGCGTGTATAGAATCTGCAAAGGGGAAGCCGGGGCGTCTAGCTTCTGTGTTGAGGTTGGTGCCATGGCGCATGTGTGATGCGTGACTCGTCTGATGCATCCATATGTCCCAAAACACATGCAAATGTCTCATGATCCATATATTACTGCTCCTACAAATAAAACATAAAATAAACTAAAAATGACATTAAATTACTCAAAATATAATAAAATAATAGGCTAAAGATGTCAGAATAAGTGGGTATAAACCACACTTATCAATATCAGTATGAATATCGGTATGATTTTGTCTGGTTTCAGAATGTATGTAAATTCATCTCTGATCGGTATGTGTACCGGTATACCTATCCAAACCGCTATGGTGACCGATATTCTTGTCTCAGTAAGTTTCTGTTGACCAGTGAATCCTGACAGCACATTTTTGGTCATAACTTGCTCTAGAAAATTACATATCATGATCCGTAAATTTTCATATAAATTAGACATATATATCTATCATTTGTAAAAAATTCAGCTTCAAAAACATTAAGATGAATTTTATGAAATTTTTCGAATATGACAAGTATGCAGAAAATGCTCATTTAAACATGTTGTAGTAATATGACTCTAACAAAAATTTTATATATCGGAATTGTGTTCCATTTGAACCGTAGAAAACTAGAGATACATATTTATCTAATGATGTATCATTTTAAATTTAATTCAATCGTTTTTTTAATTTTTTAATTTTATTTTCCGATGCACTTGTGCATTGAAATTCATTTTGGTGCAAATAAAGTGCAAATGATTATTTAAGCATTCTAGGCCATTTTAAATGCAAGTGATGCCAAATGTATGATCCCTAAGAGCTTTAAAACATTTGAATAAACTCACTTATAAATATTTTTAGCTTCTTAATTATCATCTTGTTTGGCTTTTGCTTTGGCTTTTCCATCTTATTTTTTGGCTCTTTATCATCTTTGTTATCTTGATCATCTTATAACTCATTTTAGCTCTTCATCAACATTTTGACTTCATTATCATCTTTTTGTAATGTATGCTAAAGAACGTTGAAGTCTTCTAGTGTTGCATTATCAAAATCTATCTTGTGACTATGTCGTTAACAATATCTCCCTTTTTGATGATGGCAACCTTTAAAACTTGTGAAGCTTTGAGAGTATAAATTGTTGATGATTTTACTCCCCCTCAATGTGTGTCTTCAATATAACTCTATAACCCTTAGACAAATACATTAGTATAAATTTTCTCCCATTTATTATAAGTGTGGGGATAACACAAGTTTTAATCTCATTCCTATGATTTCTCCCTCTTTGATATTATTAAAAATTAGAGAAGCACAAAATTAGGTTCTAATGGGATACCAATTAATATGTGCATAAATATTTGAAAATTTATTTACATGCACACTTAGAATTTTAAATGATTTCTCCTCATTTTCTACTTTTTTCATATAATGTAAAAATCATGTATAGTTCATCAAATGATACTAATTGAAGTAAATATCCATGCATTTCATTTTCAACCGACTAAACTTAATGGCACGGCATTTTCATGCTAATAGATCAAATGATTCAGATATATATGTCATATAACTCAATAAATCTTGTGTGACACCAATTGATATATATTAAATGGATTAATTATATGATTTAGGCATATGATGAGACCAAATGAAAATCAATTGTAATATAATTTGCCTAATCACTAGTATGTTTCAAAATTTTATACTAATAAAAATATGCATACAAATAAAGGTTGGAGGAAACGGTACCAATGTTTCTGTAAGTACAGATTTTATCTTTTACCGTTGGATCCACCAATTTTCCAAAATTCATTTATTTTGAGGATTGATTTAATCATTCTTTTCATTTTGACCTTTTTCCTCATCTTTTTTTAGTCTTTGGGATTAATTCACAATTTCTCTTAAAGATCCATTTTCGAACCCCCCTACAATTGTTTAAGTGTATTTTGGTACCCAACATTTCTTGGGTCCATGGGGGTGAATTTTGATTCCTTAAGGAATTCATGCATTTACTTTTATATTTTTGTTCATGCACTCAAATATTTTGTGTCATTTCTTATTGCATGCATAATATGTAATATTTTCATTAATAGAAACATTTTCATGGAAATTGGATGCCTTTACAAAAAAGCTCTTTAAAAAACTTCTCTTGATGTAAGGGCTATATCCTAATCATTCTCTTTTATAAGCACATTTTTGGGATTCAAATAACATATTGAAGTTTCTTTCTCCCAAAGTGAATTTTGCTACAATATTTTACAAATCTATAATCTTTTTATTTAATGAAACATTTTCATTCATAATAGATCCGCAATCACATATTTTTGAGCTAGATGACATGTTAGATATGCTCTTTTCAAGTTTTAACTTTTCATCTTTTAAACATGCAATTTCTTTTTCATGCAATTTATTTTTCTCAACAATTGATGCATGAACATTTACTAGTAATGAATGCTCATTTTTAGTCATTTTATTTTTCTTTTTAAGCAATTAACATAACTCATGTAATTCATTAAAAGCATCAAGCAATTCATTATATTTAAGAGAGTTATGTATCTTTTCTTATTCGCTTTCAAAGAAGAAGTCATCATCCTTGATTGCCATAAAAGCGAGATTTATTCTTTCTTTAATTTCTTCCCCAGATGAGTTAGAGTCGTTATAGCTCCAAGTTGCTTTCATTGCTTTCTTCTTGAATTTTTCTTTGAATTGTCTTAGTGTATGGGTTTTTAGGGGCTGAATCCGGTAACGCAGCGGAAGCGGTGGGAAATCGTATTTTCAGATTTCAAAACTTTTTCTCGGATTAATTAAATAAACATATTTATTTAATATTCCAATAATCAAATTATGAAATAGAATTCAATAAATCATATTTAAGTGAATTTACCAAATTATCCTTACTTTGGTATTTTGTCCATTTTAGTCCGAAATCGATCTAATCAATTTTGAATGATTCTAAATCATTTCTAAGATGAACTTATCATGTTCAAAACATCAAAACACCAAAAGCACCAAAAATCCCAAATTTCTTATCCAAAGCCGTGAGCACCTACAAGGTGCAATATTGTGTCTTTTGTCATTTCATGTCTCAAAACACATCTAAATGTAATCCAATCAACATGAAACTTTATATGCATCATATACACACACAAATACACAACATATATGAAAAGCCCCAAATTTGGAATTGGTCATGAACCCAAATTTTTCAATTTCCACAAATTGGACAAATTAGACCAAATACATTAAATCAATTACTTCAATCATCATTCTTACATCCAATCCAAGTCTCAACACAATGAAACAACTCAAGATCAAATCTAGGTCACTTAAGAGTGGGTCAATAACTCTAGATTAGCAACATGGTTTCCAAAACCTTAAAAGAATAGTTATAACTACAATAGTTACAAGCTTTCTTCATCATACATGCTCAACACTTTCAACAAATTTCCATCATCAAAAACACAAGAATAATGAAAAGAATAACTTAAGAACATCACAAGATGTTGTCTAGATCCTAATGAACAATTTCCTTTCTAATAGTAAGTTTGAAAAACAACAAAATCCAAGCTTTTCTTTTGGTTTCTTCTTTTCTTCCTCACTTGCTTTCTTTGTTTTCTTTAATGGAGTTTCTTGTAAAGTGTATTAGGTTAACCAAATGAAAATGAAATGAAAACAATATTACTTGCATTATTTTTAAGCCTTGGCCGAATTTGGCCAAGCCAAATACAAGATAAAAAATTTCAATTTCATTTGCAATTTCATTAAATCAACTTGCATAAATATCTAAAAACACTTTAATGATATTTATATAAAGTCAAAAAGGCAACATAATCATTTAAATCAAATACCCTAATGTAAGATATTTATATTTTAATTAATTTAATCATTTAACAATTAAATAATCAATTAATTAATCAAATACAAATATATTAAATATATGTATAATATTTACATTAAATATTAAAACATATATTCATTTAGGATATAAGTCAAATAACTCATTTTGACTATTAATTAATGTGTATTTAAATTAATCAAGTATTAAATGTAATACACAATAATTAGGCAAATGACTATCTAGTCCCTTTAGCACGTATCTTGCGTTTAACCTTTAAACGACTTTATAAATAATCAATATTATTCATTAATGTTGCTCTAGTGCTCTACGAGTATGTTTCATTATTGAGACTCTCTAGATTCAGGTATATCCGTCAAGAAATCTAATTTCGTGTCCATAATCTATCCATCCGTAGATTATGACGATCACGGATAATCTCGCTGAACCATACAGGTCGAGGTCATGGAAAATGTATAATTCCTCCGTCACAGGTATCCGGATAAATCCCAGAGATACAGATGTGAACGTCAAATCTCTATCGGGATTATCCAGTCGACTATTCTATTAGCCATCTCAAAAGAATGTTTAGAACTAGCTTCTAAACTTTACCATGGGCCCATGGTTTTATCTGATTGCTAATCATATGGACTACATAAGCTCTGATACACAGAACTGACGGATCCTATCTTGATACACATAGGACACCCTAAGGATCTGTTTACACCCAACGAACAGGCGGAGGTCTGATCTTAATAAATCGGTGACGTGACTGCCGTCTAAGTGTAGAAGATGTCTCATGTGCCCACAATGACATCTCAAGTTTAAGAATCACAAGTGCTACTCAACCCAAGAAGATTCTTATTGACGCTGGTGTATCATCCATTAAGAATCTTCGGTGAGTCGTTCAGTGTTTATCCGCTATAAACACCTACACGTCTATACTAGTCTCCAAGACTTATGGTTCATTGAGAAACCATTGGAATCATATATTCCAGTATACGACATGTACCGGTCTCAACATGTTTACTATACTGACCAAGTAGTGTAAACCTTGACCAGGAACTGTCTGAGAATGACAACGTCATGATACTACTCAATGTCCGTTGCGACTTTTTTGCAACAGTACTATGACTAATCATTCTAAGGTCATTACGTCTTTACCATATAGAAAGATAGATTATATTATAGAAACTGCATATATTATTCATAATAATAATGTTTTACAGAAGTATTCAACATAAATACAACCGGGAATTGGCGCTCTGAGCATCAACCCCAACAAAATCTCCCACTTGCTCTAGTGCCAATATCGATTGTATCTAATACCCATCGACTCCACGTGTTATCAAACAACTTCGGAGGTATGGCCTTCGTCAGCGGGTCTGCTACATATCTTCACTCGATACCTTGCACACGACAATATCCCCTCGTGACACGATCTCTCGAATGAAGTGGTACTTGCGTTCCACATGCTTCAACTTCTGATGTGCCCTCGGTTCCTTTGCTTGCGCAATGGCTCCAGTATTATCACAGTATAACGGAATCGCATTCTCGATACTTGGGACAACTCTCAATTCTGTGATAAAATTCTTTATCCACACAGCCTCTTTTGCGGCTTCAGAAGCTGCAATATATTCCGCCTCAGTGGTGGAATCAGCTGTCGATCCCTGTTTGGAACTCTTCCAACAAACTGCACCTCCGTTAAGGGTAAATACGAATCCAGATGCAGACTTTCTATCATCAGGATCCGATTGGAAATCGGAATCCGTATACCCGTTAACTTGCAGTTCGTTTCCTCCATAAATTATAACTTATCCTTAATACCTTTAGAGACTTTAGGATATTTTTAATGGCCATCCAATGGTCATTACCCGGATTGGACTGATATCGACTAGTTACGCTAACAGCGAAACTGATATCAGGCCTCGTACATAACATGACATACATTATGCTACCCAAATACGAAGCATAAGGTTGGTTAGACATTCTAACCTTCTCATCTTCTGTTTGTGGACACATCTTCTTAGAAAGATGTATCACATGTCTGAACGGTACGTTTGTTGTCTTACAGTTACCAAAACTATATCGTTCCAAGATCTTATCTATGTACGTTGATTGGGATAACCTAATCAGCCTCCTTTGTCTATCTCTATAGAGTTTTATCCCTAAAACATAATAAGCTTCTCCCAGGTCCTTCATGGAGAAATTCTTACAGAGGTACGCTTTGACGCTTTGTAACATACCTAAATCATTCCCAATGATTAGGATGTCATCAACATATAGGACTAAAAATACGACCATGCTCCCACTGGCCTTCTGATACACACAGATTCTTCCGAATTCTTGAGAAAACCAGACGATCTAATAATCTCGTCGAATCGAAGATTCCAACTTCGTGAAGCTTGTTTAAGTCCATAAATAGACTTTTTAAGCTTACATACATACCATGCCCGAGTTTTCGCTGGACGCAAAACCTTCCTGCTGTTCCATATAGATTTCTTCATCAAGAAATCCATTTAGAAAAGCCGTTTAGACATCCATTTGCCAAATCTCGTAATCATGATACGCAGATATAGAAAACAAAATCTGAATAGACTTAAGCATTGCAACTGGTGAAAAAGTTTCATCGTAGTCGACGCCATGTCGCTGCGTGTAACCTTTTGCTACCAGTCGGGCCTTGTAAGTTTCAACCTTACCATCAGGTCTGCGCTTCCTCTTGTAAACCCATTTACAACCGATAGGAACAATTCCTTCGGGAAGCGGAATCAAGTCCCAAACTTGATTTTCATGCATTGAGTCTATCTCGGATTTCATGGCACTTTGCCATTTCACGGAGTCGATGTCCAACATCGATTCTCTATAGGTGAAAGGATCTGTCTCTTCAACTAAGAGAACATCCAGACTCTTTTCTTGTATCAAATACAAGCATTCAGGAGGTCTAGATACCCTTTCCGACCTACGGAGTGTGTGTGTTGAAGGTCCATCATCTACTTGAACTTCAGGTTCCTCCGTTGGTTCGTTGTTTTCAAGTTGGACTTCATCAAGCTCAATCTGTCTATGATTACCACCTTCTGACAAAAATTCTAGTTCTAGAAATTTTGCGAAGCGAGCTACGAACACATTTCGATGCTCGGTATCATAGAACAGATATCCCCTCGTATTCGAAGGATATCCAACAAACCTAAACTTCTGCCCTCGAGGCGAAAACTTATCTTGCTGAGTCACCCTGACATAGGCAGGACAACCCCAAACCTTAATGTAATTAAGATTTGGTCTCCTACCGAACCATATCTCATACGGTGTCGTAGGAACAGCCTTTGAAGGAATCTTATTCAAAAGATGTGCGGCTGTTAAGAGAGAGTAACCCCATAAGTAATAGGGCAAATCTGTGAAACTCAACATCGATCGGACCATATCCAATAAAGTTTGATTTCTCCTTTCAGATACACCATTGTGTTGTGGTGTACCTGAAGGAGTATATTGAGCGAGAATCCCATTCTCCTTCATATAATCCATGAACTCACCAATCATATATTCGCCGCCTCGATCTGATCGAAGGCATTTAATATATTTACCAGTTTGTTTTTCTACTTCATTTCGGAACTCTTTGAACTTTTCAAAGGTTTCCGATTTATGTCGCATCAAATACACATAACCGTACCGTGATAAATCATCGGTAAAGGTAACGAAGTACGAATAACCACTGTGAGCAGTTTGACTTAGTGGACCACATACATCAGAATGTACGAGTTCCAGTAAGTTAGTGGCGCGGTGTCCAACACCAGAAAATGGGGCTTTGGTCATCTTACCATGAATACAGGATTCACAAGTTGGATAGGATTCAATGGTAAGATCTGATATCAAACCATTCCTAACCAATTGGGTAAGGCGTTTAACGCCAATGTGACCAAGTCTCATATGCCAAAAGTTCAGTATTATTAATTACAGGTAAACTAGGTTTATTAACTCCAGTATTTAATATATCTTTAGAAGTTTGCAATGTATAATTACCATGCTGGTTTGGACAACAAAGGATCTGAATATTATTACTATCATATAAATATAAGAACTATTCTTAATATTAATACAAAAGCCTTCTGTATCCCATACAAAAAGTGATATAATATTAGCTACACATACAGGTACAAAATGGCATTCATTTAACAAAAGTGTCCCATTCGTAATGAGATCTCGCATACTCCCACTGCAACTGCATCCAAAGAGTCTCCACTCCCGAACCGCAACTGCATCTCCCGGGCTTCAGCCTCCTACTTTCCTTCAGCACCTGCAACGAATTGCAAATGTGAATGGGACAAGCAGAATCTAAAATCTAGTTGGATGTGTAACGGCTTCACAAGCCAAAGATAAATCAATAACTGGAAAAATAAAAGTACCTGAAGTAGATGCTATGTCTCTCCTCAGCTGGGCAATGTAATCAGGACAGTTCCTCTTCCAGTGCCCGACTTTGCCCCAGTGGTGGCATTTGTCTTCAGAAGCCCTTTGGGCTAAGCAATCTTCGCCTGTTGTTGATGACCAAAAGCCTTCTTCTTCTTCTTGCCTTTCTTGTTCTTTCCCTTGGACCATCCTTAGGAAGAAGCCGAAAGAGAAGTAGTTCTAGGAGGGCGAGTCGGTACTCCCTTCTTAAGGTCTTCTTCTGCCGTGAGCAACATCCTATGTAGCTCCTGGTAGGTACAGACAGTCCCGTGCATGTTGAAGTACATCACGAACTGGCGAAATGAAGCTGGTAGTGAACCAAGAATGACATTCCTACCGAGAATGTCATTCAAGATGAGATTATGTTGCCTCAATTGATCGATCAAATCGATCATCTGAAGAACATGTGGGCTAACACTTTTCCCCTCATCCAGACGCGCATGGAACAGTTCCATGGCGACTTTGTGAACAATCACTTGTTCTTGGTTCTCAAACGATTGTCTCAATCACGTCATCATACTATAGGAATCTAGCATACCATAGTACTGTTGCTTGAGTTTCGGAGACAGTGAACTAAGGATGTATGATTTAACCCTTAAATCATCATCCTTCCAAGTTTCAAAAACTTGGCATTCCTCCTCCGAAGCATCCGCACCCACAGCAAGGGGCAACGGACCCTCAAGAACATATCCCAGCTTTTCGGAATCGAGGACAATCCTCAAATCCAATTCCCAGTCAGCGAAGTTCTCAGCGCCTTTCAGTTTGTTCGCATCAAGCATACGCGCAAACTGATTTGTGGATTGTGCCGCCATCGCCAATCTATCATATAGATCACGAAAAACGTTTAGCAGAAATTAAGCAGTTTCATATAATATCAAAAGCATAAACTAGATCATGGATTTTTAATCTAATATGCCCCTCCCACTAAATCATGCAATACTGTAATCCCAAAACAGAATACAAATATTTAATGATCAAATTAAATACTAATAGTGAAAGGTGGATCCCGTGAATATATTTCAGCTCACAGCAGAGGCACGGTCTCGCCTACGTATATTCATCAGGTAGACAACTCATTTGTCAATCATTCAATAGTGACTCCTAAGTATCCGGTCCTGGCCGTTTCTCGTTGTCGCTGCGAAGGCAGGCCCACAAGGAGACGTATCAAGGTTAAACTCGTCAATGATAAATTCAAGTTACTTACGTAATCCCGACAGCTAAGGCACGTTCGGAATTCCGCTTTTACTTGAATTTACCTAGTATCTGATATACATCCGGTATAAATAAATCTTTATCGCCTACACCCTCACAGCAGAGGCACGGTCTCATATGTAGTCACAAAGAAGTATTCATAAATCGTATTGACAAGACGGACCATATAACATGCATCAAATACATAATTACATTCAAACCTTATTAATTAGGGATTTTCCGCTAACTGTCATACACCATAAATCTAACCAATTTAGATCCTAATTAGCATGTATAAAGACAAGAAAACATGATTAAACATTGATTCAATGAAGGATAATCATATTAGGTGGCCTAGAATCAGACTCGCTCTGATACCATTTTGTAGGGGTTTTTAGGGGCTGAATCCGGTAACGCAGCGGAAGCGGTGGAAAATCGTATTTTCCGATTTCAAAACTTTTTCTCAGATTAATTAAATAAACATATTTATTTAATATTCCAATAATCAAATTATGAAATAGAATTCAATAAATCATATTTAAGTGAATTTACCAAATTACCATTACTTGGTATTTTGTCCATTTTAGTCCGAAATCGATCTAATCAATTTTGAATGATTCTAAATCATTTCTAAGATGAACTTATCATGTTCAAAACATCAAAACACCAAAAGCACCAAAAATCCCAAATATCTTATCCAAAGCCGTGAGCACCTCCAAGGTGCAATATTGTGCATTTTGTCATTTCATGTCTCAAAACACATCTAAATGTAATCCAATCAACATGAAACTTTATATGCATCATATACACACACAAATACACAACATATATGAAAAGCCCCAAATTTGGAATTGGTCATGAACCATAATTTTTCAATTTCCACAAATTGGACAAATTAGACCAAATACATTAAATCAATTACTTCAATCATCATTCTTACATCCAATCCAAGTATCAACACAATGAAACAACTCAAGATAAAATCTAGGTCATTTAAGAGTGGGTCAATAACTCTAGATTAGCAACATGGTTTCCAAAACCTAAAAGAATAGTTATAACTACAATAGTTACAAGCTTTCTTCATCATACATGCTCAACACTTTCAACAAAATTTCCATCATCAAAAACACAAGAAATAATGAAAAGAATAACTTAAGAACATCACAAGACGTTGCCTAGATCCTAAGGAACAATTTCCTTTCTAATAGTAAGTTTGAAAAACTTACAAAATCCAAGCTTTTCTTTGGTTTCTTCTTTTCTTCCTCACTTGCTTTCTTTGTTTTCTTTAATGGAGTTTCTTGTAAAATGTATTAGGTTAACCAAATGAAAATGAAATGAAAACAATATATACTTGCATTATTTTTAGCCTTGGCCGAATTTGGCCAAGCCAAATACAAGATAAAAAATTTCAATTTCATTTGCAATTTCATTAAATCAACTTGCATAAATATCTAAAAACACTTTAATGATATTTATATAAAGTCAACAAAGGCAACATAATCATTTAAATCAAATATCCTAATGTAAGATATTTATATTTTAATTAATTTAATAATTACAATTAAATAATTAATTAATTAATCAAATACAAATATATTAAATATATGTATAATTTTACATTAAATATTAAAAACATATATTCATTTAGGATATAAGTCAAATAACTCATTTTGACTATTAATTAATGTGTATTTAAATTAATCAAGTATTAAATGTAAATACACAATAATTAGGCAAATGACTATCTAGTCCCTTTAGCACGTATCTTGCGTTTAACCTTTAAACGACTTTATAAATAATCAATATTATTCATTAATGTTGCTCTAGTGCTCTACGAGTATGTTTCATTATTGAGACTCTCTAGATTCAGGTATATCCGTCAAGAAATCTAATTTCGTGTCCATAATCTATCCACCCGTAGATTATGACGATCACGGATAATCTCGTTGAACCATACAGGTCGAGGTCATGGCAAATGTATAATTCCTCCGTCACAGGTATCCGGATAAATCCCAGAGACACAGATGTGAACGTCAAATCTCTATCGGGATTATCCAGTCGACTATTCTATTAGCAATCTCAAAAGAATGTTTAGAACTAGCTTCTAAACTTTACCACGGGCCCATGGTTTTATCTGATTGCTAATCATATGGACTACCTATGCTCTGATACACAGAACTGACGAATCCTATCTTGATACACATAGGACACCCTGAGGATCTGTCTACACCCAACGAACAGGCGGAGGTCTGATCTTAATAGATCGGTGACGTGACTGCCGTCTAAGTGTAGAAGATGTCTCATGTGCCCACAATGGCATCTCAAGTCTAAGAATCACAAGTGCTACTCAACCCAAGAAGATTCTTATTGACGCTGGTGTACCATCCATTAAGAATCTTCGGTGAGTCGTTCAGTGTTTATCCACTATAAACACCTACACGTCTATACTAGTCTCCAAGACTTATGGTTCATTGAGAAACCATTGGAATCATATATTCCAGTATACGACATGTACCGGTCTCAACGGGTTTACTATACTGACCAAGTAGTGTAAACCTTGACCAGGAACTGTCTGAGAATGACAACGTCATGATACTACTCAATGTCCGTTGCAACGCTTTTGCAACAGTACCATGACTAATCATTCTAAGGTCATTACGTCTTTACCATATAGAAAGATAGATTATATTATAGAAACTGCATATATTATTCATAATAATAATGTTTTACAGAAGTATTCAACAGAAATACAACCGGGAATTGGCGCTCTGAGCACCAACCCCAACACTTAGTGGCCAATCGGTAGCTATATGACCCGATTTTTCACACTCATAGCAAATTAATTTCTTGTGCTTCCGCAACCATTTTTCTTCCTTCTTCTCATCCATTCTTGATCTTCCTTTAAGCTTTTCGGATTTGAGGAACTTCTTGAATTTATTTGTCTTATGTGATAATTCATCATCACTATCTTCTTCTTCATTACTTAAACCAACATCATCCATTTTTCTCACAAATGACTTAAGAGCTAATCACTTCTTATTATTTTCTTCTTCTTCCTTTTGTTCCATCTTAATTTCCATCTCGTATTCCAATAATTTTCCCACAAAGGCATCCAACTTCAAGGTATTCATATCGTTTGCTTCTTTGATGGAGGAAGTAAAACTTCTATATTCCTTAGGGAGTGACCTAAGATTTTTCTTCACTTGATCGCTTGGGTCAATAATTTTCCCTATAGCACTAAGTTGATTTAAAATCATTGTAAACCTTGAAATCATTTGCTCAATCTCTTCACCGGCTTCTATTTTGAAGCTATCCAACTTGCACATGAACTGATTGATTTTTGACTCATTCACTTGGCTTGTGCCCTTATTGACTATTTCCAAAGATTTCCACAATTCATATGTATTTCCAAAATCCAGAAGCTTGTTAATTTGACTCTGATCAATAGCACAAATAAGTCGGTTGAGTGCCTTAGCATTTATGGAGGCTTGCTTGAAATCTTCATCGATCCATTCTAAATGTGGCTTAGGAATCTCAACACCATTGCTATCCCTCTTCATTGGCATTTTTGTACCTTATATGATCACTTTGAATGATTGCACATCAACGGTTAGAAGGTAGTTCAACATCCTCATCTTCCAATAATTATAATCGGTAAGATTTGATGAGTTGTTTGTAGAAGTCATGATCGATTTCTAGGATGGTTAAGTCTTTGTTGAGAAAACATCGCTCTGATACCAATTGAAATTACCTACAAGCAATGCAAAAAACAAACTCTATATTTCCAAGAGGGGGTAAATTGAGTTATGGCCTAATAATGCGGAAATTAAAATTCTTATCGATTTTATGTTGTTTTGTCAATTAAGCTTAGGTTGATTTTCTCAATATCAATATATCACTTATATGTAATTTTCTAGACAATAAGCATATATATAAATGAAAGCTTGCAATAAGTAAGAAGTTAGGGATAGAGAAAATAACATCGTGATTTATAGTGGTTTGACCAACAATGCATACGTCCATTCCCTCAAGCCGTACTTGAAGATTTTCACTATCAACTAGTTTTCCGTGGCTCACCCGTAACCAAGAGTTTTACACACTAGGTTCACTTCAAACCTCTTACAATGAGTTTTAGATATAGGCTCACTCAAAAACCTTACAATAAGTTTTAGATATATGCTCACTCACAAACCTTACAAGTGTTTGAATAATAAAGATTATAAATAACTTGGGCACTCACAAAATATAAAAGATTCAAGATATGAGTTTCTCACCCTAAATGTATCAAAACTCACTAATATGAATGTGAAAATGAAGTATGAGTTTTGTCAAATGTAGAAAGTATAAGATATAGAAGATTTGAAAAACTATATTTGAAAGTGCTTAAAACTTGTTTGTGTAATCAAAAAATGTATGAAAATGAATTTTGTTTTAAATATATTTTTCCCAAAATGTTCCCTTAGGCAAAAATTGTTGGTGATTTAGTGTCATTAAACAGCAATTAACATACAAAAACAACAGATCAAATAATCAAAAGATCTATATGCAAAAACCCTAGAACCATATAAATATGAAGACAAGAAAACAGAAAATTGAGATTATAGAATTATCCAAGTCGAGATGATCTATGTCCTTAAGAACTTATTGGCCCGTCACAGGTGCTCTACGGTTTCGAATTGCCAACGTTCTCCCAGGATAACTTGGATGCTTCTTGTTCAAGGAGCACTCCTTAACAAGTTTATGAACTAGGAAGATGGTGGATCTTTCTCTAAAACTAAAAACCAAAAGTGTCTGAAGATTCTGATATAATGTCTGTTTTTTTCCACACTGAAATTTGGAGTAAAGGACCCCTTATAAAGGCATGGAGGGGTGCCATAGGGCACCCCTTGGGGTGGGGTTGCACCCTCCATGGATTGTAACCACTCAAGCACCCCTTTGCCATCCAATAAAGACATATATACCCTTATGAAAAAATTGAAGAATTTACAACAAAAATTAAACCAAGCTTCAATTTATAGGCTTAAAACTGAATACAACCGTTTTTCTTTTCTGAGACCGGTATGCCGGTCTACAGTACCGGTATGCTGGTCTGACATAAAAAATGGATCTTGAAAATATGACCATTGTTTTTTTTACCGTTGAAAGGAGACCGGTATGGATACTGGTATGAAGGCCGGTATGATTTGACCCGATTTCAGAATGTATGATAAATTCAGCTTTGACCGGTATGGATACTGATATGCTTGTCCAGACCGGTATGGTGACCAGTATGCTTGTCTCAGTAAGTTTTTGATGACTAGTGAATCCTGACAGCACTCGGTATTTTGACCATAACTTGCTCTAGAAAATTTCAAATCATGATCCGTAAATTTTTACATAAACTAGACACATATCTATCATGTGTAAGAAATTTAGCTTCAAAAACATTAAGAGGAATTTTATGAAATTTTTCTAATGTGACAGATATACAGAAAACGCACATCTGAATATGTTGTAGTAATATGGCTCTAACAAAAATTCTATATATCGAAATTGTGTTCCGTTTGAACCGTAGAAAATTAGAGATACATATCTATCTAACGATATATCATTTTAAATTTAATTCAATCGTTTTCTAATTTTTCAAAACTATTTTCCGATGCACTTGTGCATTGAAATTCATTTTGATGCAAATAAAGTGCAAATGATTCTTTAAGCATTTTAAGCCATTTTAAATGCAAGTGATACAAAATGTATGATTCCTAAGAGCTTTAAAATATTTGAATAAATTCACTTATAATTATTTTTAGTTTCTTAATCATCATCTTGTTTGGCTGTTGTTTTGGTTTTTCCATCTTATTTTTGACTTTTTATCATATTTATTCTTTTGATCATTTTATAATTCATTTTAACTATTTATCAACATTTTGACTTCATTATCATTTTTTTATAATATCTACTAAAAAACGTTGAAATCTTCTAATATTATTGTTGACGGCGGATTTTGGTCTCAGGGTAATATAGGAATATCACCTCCGAGGGAATCCTCCTCCAACTGTGAATTTGTTTAGTTTTGGGAAACTAAAAGCAAATTTAGCGGAAAATAAGAAAATATACCAACCAGACAAGGCAATTTAACGTGGTTCGGTGGATTTTGGGATCCGACCTACGTCCACGGGCAAGAACATGGTGGTGCTCTTTTATTACTTAAATACACCTTCAGGCCTCTCTTTCGCTCTTACAAATTGGAACTTTACAATTCGAATCTCTCACTCTTGTGATGATTTTCAGATGTCCCTTTACAAATGCTCTACCCTCCTATTTATAATAACAGAAATTAGACTCCTTCTCCTACAAGGGTTCCTAGTTGAGTCAACTTTCTTCCGCCACAAGGTTTCCTAATTTCAAACTACCTTTACTTCCCTTGTCCTATTAAGATATCAATTTGTCAATTCTCCCGTGAAAGCAGGATAATTTATCACTTTATCCGAGAAAATACGGTGCTCTATCTTCCTGAACACGCCTCGCTATATGGTCAGTATCCATGAGGTCGGTCATGGCAATCTTCTATGCTGAGAGTCTCATTGCCAAACTCTACAATGCTCGGTCATCTGAACTAAAATGGTTGGCCCCACAGGATGTGGTCGGTCTTCACATGATCTGGTCGGTCTTCACATGATCTGGTCGGTATGCACATGATCTGGTCGGTATGCACATGATCTGGTCGGTCTGACCATGAAGTGGTCGGTCTAAACAAGATCTGGTCGGTATTCACATGATCTGGTCGGTCTGACCATGAAGTCAACCAGAGAAAGGAAATTACTCTTTTGTCTTTGTCATGCTGTTGTAAATATTGTAGTGCTTGAAAACACCATCAACATCTGTCCCCTAGTTCTCGGTTCCAACGAGTATGTGAGTTGGTACCGGGAACTACATGAAGAGGGTGTGCTGATTGTCCCTTCAAGTAGTCGTCCCAGAATACAAAAAAGAATCTTCTTTGCCGTTTCATTTGTCTTTCCTCGAGACGCACAACCGTCATGTCTTCTTAAATGCCCATCAAATCAACTTTAGGGTTTCTTCTAACTTTCGACACTTGTCAAACATCCGCTGGGTTCCCGCTAAAACCGACGGCGATGTGCACCCCAGTTACGACTATAAGAGAACGAGGGTTTCACTGTTCCATTTTTTCGGCAATTTCTCATTCTCTTCTGTAATTTTCCTTACAATCCTTTTAACTCCGTTTTCCCGGAACCCAATTGCTGTCTTTATTTTCTCTTTCATCGCCGAGCACCTAAGGAACGAGCATCTCCACAGCGAATAGCTTCTTGCTTCCGAGAAGAACAAGTAAGTCTTCTGAGTGATCTTTCTTCTTTTGTTGTGTTTGTGATTTCGTTTGCTTGTTTTGCTTAGGTAGAGACTTGTGGTTTTGTTGGGTTTTGCTTTTAGGGCACTTCTTTAGAGACTTCATGTTTAGTTTAGCACGGGTACCGTGGGTAGCTTCTCGTAGACTGATTCTCCCTCCTTCTCTGTTTTTCTGGGTGTCAGGGATGTCTGATAGTAATTCTTCATCTGAGAGGCCTGTCAAAATCTCAACTCCCCCTGCTGAAGAGCTTTCCTCGGACTCAGGGGCGCCTAGTGTAGAAGATCTCGATACTACCCCCACTCCTTCCGAGGTCGAGAATGACTCCTATCATCAGAGGGTTCCTCGGAAGGACCCAGAGCCTGGGGAACTTGGGTCGTCGGCTTTGGATATGAACCGTCCTTCTAAGATAACTGAGGATGACCTGGCGTTATTGCGACAACGATACAGCATTCCAATAGACATTGCTCTTGAAATTGGGGTTCTGAAGGGGAAGGTAGCCAGTGCTGAGGCCAAGTTGAAGAACAAAGATGAGGAGGTTGCTCGGGCCCGGGACAGTCTTGAGAGGAAGAAAACTGAGCTCGAGGAGAGGGAGATTGATCTCGAGGAGAGAGAGATCGAGCTGGAAAAGAGAGAAGCTGATCTTGAGGCCGAGAAGGAGGCCGAGAAGGAAGCCATCCGTCTCGAGGGAGTTGGCGACTGTGCCGAGATGATACCGATGGTGCTGCCGAGCCTGAATATGGACCCTATCTACGCGGCCATCAGTTACTGCAAGGGGGACATTTCCGAGGAAGAGTTTCGAAAGTGGATCCCTCCTCCACCTGAGGAGGTGATGGATCCCGCCCTCATCTCGGTCGTTCCGGCTCCCGAGGTTCCTCCTGAAGAAGGATCGGGGGTTCCTGCCGTGGACGATGACTGCCTTGAGATCCCTCCTCCTGATGCCGAAGTTGCAGCTCCTCCTCCTGATGCCGAAGTTGCAGCTCCTCCTCTTGATACCGAGCCGCCCCTTCCGCCATTTGAACCAACTGAGGAAGAAGATCCTGCCCCTGCGCGGGAATGAATGAGAAAGGGTAACCCTACCGGGGCCCTATGTACACTTAAAACTTTTTGTAATAATATTACAATCTTGTATTCGTATACATTTATGCATTTATATCTATTTATTTCTTTCTTCTTTTTCTTCTCCTTTTATGCTCCTTGCCATCCTTGCAATTTTTAAGGCCCATCAGGGGTTAGCACGAGTTAGAGGGGTCTGGATTGACCCCGGGAAGAGTAAGGCATTTGAACCCGGGGGAATGTTATGTCCCCGGTTCGCAGAGCTGCCTCGGCGGGGCGTAACTTGTCTCTGAGCTGGACGAACGATTTGAGTTCTGGGGGAATGTTACCTCCCCAGACCAAAGCGGTTGATTCGGTGGGACGTATCCCGACCCCGAACTGAAAAAGACACTTGATCATGGGGGAATGTTATGTCCCCAGTCCAAAGAGTAGACTCGGTGGGACATCGCCCGACCCCGAGCTGTTTTAATCATTTGGTCCTGGGGGAATGTTACGTCCCCAGTCCAAAGAGTAGACTCGGTGGGACATCGCCCGACCCCGAGCTGTTTCAATCATTTGGTCCTGGGGGAATGTTACGTCCCCAGTCCAAAGAGTAGACTCGGTGGGACATCGCCCGACCCCGAGCTGTTTCAATCACTTGGTCCTGGGGGAATGTTACGTCCCCAGTCCAAAGAATAGACTCGGTGGTGGGACATCGCCCGACCCCGAGCTGTTTCAATCACTTGGTCCTGGGGGAATGTTACGTCCCCAGTCCAAAGAGTAGACTCGGGGGAATCGCCCGACCCCGAGCTGTTTCAATTACTTGGTCCTGGGGGAATGTTACGTCCCCAGTCCAAAGAGTAGACTCGGTGGGACATCGCCCGACCCCGAGCTGTTTCAATCACTTGGTCCTGGGGGAATGTTACGTCCCCAGTCCAAAGAGTAGACTCGGTGGGACATCGCCCGACCCCGAGCTGTTTCAATCACTTGGTCCTGGGGGAATGTTACGTCCTCAGTCCAAAGAGTAGACTCGGTGGGACATCGCCCGACCCCGAGCTGTTTCAATCACTTGGTCCTGGGGGAATGTTACGTCCCCAGTCCAAAGAGTAGACTCGGTGGGACATCGCCCGACCCCGAGCTGTTTCAATCACTTGGTCCTGGGGGAATGTTACGTCCCCAGTCCAAAGAGTAGACTCGGTGGGACATCGCCCGACCCCGAGCTGTTTCAATCACTTGGTCCTGAGGGAATGTTACGTCCCCAGTCCAAAGAGTAGACTCGGTGGGACATCGCCCGACCCGACCCCGAGCTGTTTCAATCATTTGGTCCTGGGGGAATGTTACGTCCCCAGTCCAAAGAATAGACTCGGTGGGACATTGCCCGACCCCGAGCTGGGTAAATAAGCGGTCTCAGCGGGCGAAATCCATCCGAAAAAAAGAATTTTATTCATGTTTGGGGGCGGACCGCCCCTTTTACAACAGCACTTCTGGCGTTTTAGCTTCTGTAAAAAAGAAAAAAAAACAGAAAAAGAGCAAAGTTGATCTTTATGGGAAGTACTTTCTTAACATCTCGGTGTTCCATGGCTTCTTCAATCTCTTGCCGTTCAGTTGCTCCAGGATGTAGGCCCCTGGTCTTACTATCTCGGCGATCTTGTAAGGTCCCTCCCACTTGGCGCCTAACGAGCCCTCTTCAGGTCGTCGGGTGTTCATGGTCATTCTTCTTAGCACTAGATCACCTGGCAGGAAGGAGCGGGTCCGAACTCTCTTATTATAGAATCGGGCCATTCTCTGTTGGTAGATGGCTGCTCTTACTGTTGACTGTTCCCTTCTTTCTTCGACCAGATCGAGGTGATTTTTGATGAGTTCTTCGTTCTGTTTGTTTTCGAAGTGGCGGACCCGGTGGGTTGATATCCCGATCTCTGCTGGGATGACGGCCTCACATCCGTATGATAGGGAGAAGGGTGTCTCTCCTGTTGAGTCCTTGAAGGTCGTTCGGTGTGCCCACAGTACCTCTGGTAGTTCCTCGACCCATAGGCTTTTGCTCGATCCGAGCCTAGCTTTCAGGTTTGACTTGATGGTTTTGTTGGTGGCTTCAACCTGCCCGTTTGACTTGGGATGGGCTGGCGAGGCGAATTTTAAGGTTATCTGGAGGTCTTCGCAGAGTTTTCTGAATCCCCTGCTGTCAAATTGTTTTCCGTTGTCGGTGATGATTGCCTGGGGGATTCCGAACCGGCAGATTATATTTCTCTTAAGGAACTCCGTGGCTTTCTTTTCCGAGATGATGGACAATGGTTCTGCTTCCACCCATTTGGTAAAGTAGTCTATGGCCACGATTGCATATTTCACCTGACCTCGTCCTTTCGGCATCGGCCCTATAATGTCTAGCCCCCACTGGGCGAAGGGCCAGGGGCTGGATATGGTGGTCAGCTGTTCTGCTGGCTGATGGTGGAGGTTGGCATTCTTTTGGCATCCCTCGCATTTCCGTGCTATCTTCACGCCATCCTCGTGCATGGTTGGCCAGTAAAATCCTTATCTTAAGGCTTTGAAGGCGATCGATCTTCCCCCGGCGTGGCTTCCGCAGATGCCTGCGTGAATCTCCCTGAGCACGTAGTCTGCTTCTTCGGGTGCTAAGCATCTTAGGAGGGGTACGGTGTATCCTCTCCGGTAGAGCACTCCTCCAATTAGGGAAAACTTGGTACTCTTGAACTTCAGTTTCCTGGCCTCTTTTTATCTTTAGGGGTTTCTCCTGTTTCCAGGTACCTCCTGATCGGTTGCATCCATGAATCTTTGTCTTCTTCTTCTAGTACATCCACCTCGGTCTCCCCTATGCTCCTTTCTTGGAGGTATATAAGAGGGATTAATCTGGGGTTTTCTGTCTTCATTGAAGAGGCAAGTCTGGCCAGGGAATCTGCTTCGCAGTTGTCTTCTCGTCCGACTTGTTTGAAGAGTACATTTCCTACCTTCTCCACCCACTTCCTTACTTCGGCTAAGTAAGCTACCATGGCTGGTTCTCTGGCTTGAAAGTCTCCTTTCAGCTGTTGTATTGCTAGCTGAGAATCACTTCTGATCACTACATTGCGGACTCCTACCACCGTACACAGTCTTAGTCCGGCCAGTATCGCCTCGTACTCTGCTTCATTGTTCGTGGTTTTGAAGGCGAATTTGAGGGCGAGCAGTATTTCTTCTCCCTTTTCACTTTTTAGTGCTACCCCTGCTCCGTAGCCGTGCGAGCTCGCGGACCCGTCTACAGACATTTCCCACCTGTCTTCTTCTACGGCTAAGACCTGTGGTTCCGTGAGCTCTGCTATGAAGTCTGCTAAGGCCTGCCCTTTTATTGCTGTTCTTGGGAGGTAGGAGATGTCATGCTCGCTTATTTCCACTGACCACTTCATCAGCCTCCCCGAGGCCTCTGGTTTCTGCAAGATTTGTCTCAGGGGAAAATCCGTGTATACTTTGATCGGATGGGCTTGAAAGTAGGGTCGTAACTTCCGAGCTGTGGTGACTAGGGATAGGACGACGAGTTCGTGTATGGGGGGTATACGAGTTTCTGCGTCCAGCAGGGCTTTACTGACGTAGTAAACTGGTTTCTGGACATGGTCGGTCTCTTGTACTAGTGCCGAGCTCACTGCGTGCTTCGAGACGGCCAGGTATAGATATAGTGTCTCCCCTGGGAGGGGTTTGGCTAGGAGAGGGGGCTGTGCCAGATATTGTTTTAGGTGCTGGAAGGCTTCTTCGCACTCGGGTGTCCAGTCGACCCCTTTTTGAGCTTTCTTGATGACTTTGAAGAAATGATGGCACCTGTCGGTTGCTCGTGAGATGAACCGGTTGAGTGCGGCGATTCTTCCTGTAAGGCTTTGCACTTCCTTAACTGTCCGGGGAGACTTCAGGTCTAGCACGGCCTGTATTTTTTGCGGGTTTGCTTCAATGCCTCGCGAACTTACCATGTAGCCCAGGAATTTTCCCGAGGCTACCCCGAATGTGCACTTTTCTGGATTGAGCTTTAAATTGTGCTTCCTCAGGAGTTCGAAAGTTTTCTTCAGGTCGGCTATATGGTCTCTTGGTTCCTCTGACATTGTTATCATGTCGTCGACATATACCAGCATGGTCGTGCCGATGAGCGGTTTGAAAACCTTGTTCACCAATCTCTGGAAGGTTGCCCCTGCATTTTTCAATCCAAAAGGCATTACTTTATAGCAGTATAGCCCTTGGTCAGTAATAAAGGTGGTCTTCTCTTCATCTGCAGGGTACATCTTGACTTGATTGTATCCTGAGAAGGCGTCCATGAAGCTTAGCAGCCCTTGGCAAGCGGTGGTATCTACCAGTTGGTCTATATTTGGGAGGGGAAAGCTGTCTTTTGGACATGCTTTGTTGAGGTCGGTGAAATCTACGCACATTCTCCACTTCCCGTTAGACTTTTTCACCAGTACCACGTTGGACACCCATTCTGGGTATTTTACTTCTCGGATGAAGCCGGCTTTCAGCAATTTTTCCACCTCGGTTGATATTGCTCCGCATCGCTCCTGGTTGAATATTCTCCTCTTCTGTTTTACTGGCTTATGTAATGGGTTCACCGCTAAGCGATGGCTTATGAATTTTGGGTCGATTCCGGGCATGTCATCGTGTCCCCATGCAAAAACGTCGGGGTACTTTTGCAGGCATTCCAACAAGTCTTTTCTTAGGGTTTTGTCTAGACTTCCTCCTATTTTTATGTTCTTCTCTGGCCCGAACAATTTGACTTCTTCCAACTCTTCGGCTGATCCGAGCCGTGCAGCTTTGTCGGGCAGAGGAGCAGGGTTTTTCCTTGTATTTTCATCATCCTCGTCTCTCTGTCTCTTCTTGATGCCTCTTTCCACGCAGAGGGTTTCTCGGGAGAAAGTGGCGAAACAGCTGCGGGCTTTTTTCTGGCTTCCGCACACGATTCCGATCCCTTCCCGTGTGGGGAACTTCAATTTCAAGTAATGACACGACATCGCGGCCTTGGTTTTCATCATGAAGGGGCGGCCGACAATGACTTGATAACTGCCCATGCAGTCTACCGCGGTGAAGTTTATCATGATTGTTCGTGTTTTGGGGGCAGTCCCGATCGTTACTGCTAACTGGATCTTTCCCAGGGGGATGACCGTTGAACCCCCGAATCCGTACAAGGGGGTGCTGTCCTTGGTTAGGGCTGTGTATTCTACTCCCAGGTCCTCCAATGTCTCTTTGGAAATTATGTCTACCGCGCTCCCAGGATCCACCAGGATTCGGTCTACTTCTGTGCCGCCAATTGTTGCTTTTATTATCAGTGCGTCATCGTGGGGGAAACTTACCCCCGGCGTCCTCATCGGTGAACATAATGGGTGTTGACCGATTCCTTGGGGGGTTTGGGATTTTTTCTGTTTTTAGCACCTCCCCCCCGTGCTCGGCTGTAATTCTTTCTTGACCGATTAGAGTCCCCGGCCAGCGTTGCCCCTCCTGCGATGACGTTTACCCCTCGATTCCTTGCCCTTTGTCTGGCGGCCATGGTTTCGTGGTCGATGTAATTGTTCAGGTACCCGTTCCGGGCTAGGTCCTCCATTTGTTCCCGTAGATCCTTGCACTCATCGGTTGTGTGCCCTTTTAGGTTGTGATGTAGGCAGTATGACCTTTTGTTTTTTCTGTCTGGGGGAACCTCCTGAGGTCTGGTTCTATTAAGAGACCTTTCTCCCGTATTTCCATGATGATTTCTCCTGGCGGCTTGCTCAAAGGGATATATGCCTCCTCTCGAACCACGTGGTTTACCTGAGTTGTGGATCTCTTTCCTTGGTCCTTCTGTGCCATCGGCTTGAATTCCTTGGGTCTTGGGTTGAACTTTCGGAATTCTCTCTCTGGTCGCCGGTGGTCTTCCCTCCTTGTTACTCTTTCTCTGGTGGTTATCCCCCTCCGGGATACTTTTTCTTCGCTTTCTAGTAGGACGTACTTCCTGGCTATTTCCAGTGCGGTGGCGTAGTCTGATGTCTCATGAATTCTCAGGTGGGTCCAGAGTTTCCCGACCCTTAGGGCTCCTTTCAGACTTTCCAGGGCCTCTTGGGATTCGTATCCTCCGACCTCGAGCACGGTGTTGTGGTACCTTTCAATGAAGCTTTTTAGTGTTTCGTCGTCTCCCTGTTTTATGAGCCTTAATTCTCCTATTGTCTTTTTAGGGGTGCAGGCTCCTTTGAAGTGTCGGATGAACGATTTTTTTAGCTGGGAGAAGCTCTGGATGCTCCCCGGGGCCAGACTTCTATACCACAGGATGGCGGGTCCGCCCAACGTTAAGGGAAATACTTTGCATATGGCGTCGCCCGTTACCCCCTGTACTTCCATTAGTAGGACAAAATTTTTGATGTGGGATTTTGGGTCAGAGTGGCCTTTGTATGGTGCCATGGTCGGCATGTTAAATCGCTTCGGGAACTGTGCTATCCTTACTTCTTCCGTAAGGGGAGACCCCTCTTCCTCGCCTCGGGTGTCTCCCGCGCTGATCTTGAGGCCTTCTCCCCATCTGGTTATCTCTTTTCTTAACCAAGATTTAATTCCATGGGCTGTCCCCCCGTGTCGCCTTCTGTGTCCTTCTGTTCGTCTGTCGTTCCGGGTGTGGCGTTCCATGAGCTCGGAGGTCTCCTGCATGTCTTCGTTGTACTTTCTATCTTCCCTTTTGGAGTTGTAAAAACTGTCGGAGGAGGGATCGGGTGTTTGTTCCTCCTCTTCTTCCCATGTGTCTTCTGATCGCGGTTCTCTTCCTACCACTTCAGATCTTACCCCATAAGGGCCTCCTTTTCTGGGTTCCTCGTCCTCGCTTACATCTGCTATTCTTTTCCCTTTTTCCCTTTCTTTTCTCTTCTGGCCGGCCCCGGTTTCCGGTTTCTCGTTGTCCGCTCCTCCCATTCTTTCTAGTCGTTCCATCACAGTTCTCATGCTATCTTCCATTTTTCTCATCCAGTCTATTGCCGGACCTCCTGGTTGGTGATCTCCGTCTTCCGCCATTTGTCTTATCACGCGAGTTGCTTTTTGTTGAAGTTCCCCACAGACGGCGCCAACTGTTGACGGCGGATTTTGGTCTCAGGGTAATATAGGAATATCACCTCCGAGGGAATCCTCCTCCAACTGTGAATTTGTTTAGTTTTGGGAAACTAAAAGCAAATTTAGCGGAAAATAAGAAAATATACCAACCAGACAAGGCAATTTAACGTGGTTCGGTGGATTTTGGGATCCGACCTACGTCCACGGGCAAGAACAGGGTGGTGCTCTTTTATTACTTAAATACACCTTTCAGGCCTCTCTTTCGCTCTTACAAATTGGAACTTTACAATTCGAATCTCTCACTCTTGTGATGATTTTCAGATGTCCCTTTACAAATGCTCTACCCTCCTATTTATAATAACAGAAATTAGACTCCTTCTCCTACAAGGGTTCCTAGTTGAGTCAATCTTCCGCCACAAGGTTTCCTAATTTCAAACTACCTTTACTTCCCTTGTCCTATTAAGATATCAATTCGTCAATTCTCCCGTGAAAGCAGGATAATTTATCACTTTATCCGAGAAAATACGGTGCTCTATCTTCCTGAACACGCCTCGTTATATGGTCAGTATCCATGAGGTCGGTCATGGCAATCTTCTATGCTGAGAGTCTCATTGCCAAACTCTACAATGCTCGGTCATCTGAACTAAAATGGTTGGCCCCACAGGATGTGGTCGGTCTTCACATGATCTGGTCGGTATGCACATGATCTGGTCGGTATGCACATGATCTGGTCGGTCTGACCATGAAGTGGTCGGTCTAAACAAGATCTGGTCGGTATTCACATGATCTGGTCGGTCTGACCATGAAGTCAACCAGAGAAAGGAAATTACTCTTTTGTCTTTGTCATGCTGTTGTAAATATGTAGTGCTGTTGAAAACACCATCAACAATTATATTATCAAAATTCATCTTATAATTATGTCGCTAACAAGTCAGCGATAGTTCAAAATCAAGAATTTTTATGCTTTGTACAATCACAGTACTCAAGTCGCGGAGAAATGAATAGGATAATATAACATATTCAACACTGGCAAGTGTTGTGCTTTTGTTTAATTTTGAAAAAAAAAACGCTAGAATGTTTTATAAATTTCAACCTTTACGCTAATTAATATATAATTATTTATCCATAACTCACTCTCTTATATTTGATAAATAATAATTCCATGCTTAAGGGTCTGATTGGAATTGAAGTGTTGAATGAATCACTAATTATCGAATATAAGTGAGTAAGCGTCAAGTAAAAACTCGTACACAAGTCTCCAAGGGGTGTGACTTAATGGTGTAGGGTCTAGGATCTCACTTTGAGGTTATGGGTTCGAATCCAGAGGGTGCACTTCTTGTAAGAGCCTGGGACAGCCGATGATTTTCCTGCGCCGCGGCCCAGAATGGGTGGTTTGATGGCGGGGTTTCCAAAAAAAAAAAAAAAAAAAAAAAAAAAAAAACTCGTACACAATCTCGTTAACTGTTCTTTTCGGTTTCTCTATTGAAGGAGTTGGACTATTGGAACTGGAAACTGAGGAAAGGGAGGTCAGGGGACACAGAGTTAGAGACGTGGAATATTGTTCTTATGAACAGTTGAAACTACACTTTAATTCATATAGTTTTGAAAATATAAAGTTATTTATTGTCATTAAATATTTTTCGTTGATTTTGAGTCACTTTTCATTTGATTAGTTTTAAATGATTTGAACATCCAAAAAATTATCTAAAAATAGTAAAATTTTATTTCAAAATTAGATAAGAAGCAACTCAATTATCATAAAATATTTAACGACAATGAATGAAGCTTGCATTTTCTAAAACTACAAGTACTAACGCTTATATTTATAAAACTAAATAGATTAAAGTGTCGTTATAATAATTTATAAGGTAGTTGAATGTCATTTCCCTATTTGTATAATGAGAGAGGTGAACGAAATAAATTATTAAATTTATTTTATTCAATAAATGAATGCCACATTACCAAAAAATAAAACTATTGTATATAATTATTCAAAAAAAAGTTAAATTAAATTTTATGTTAATATTGCTACTGCTGCAAAAAAAAAATTGTAAAATTGAAATAAATGGTTAACAGAATGTTGTCGTGCGATTTACAATAATTTATGAAACAAAATAATAAATAATTTTAGATGAATGTGTAAGTGGATTAAAAGAGAGATATTTAGTTTTAAATGAAGAAATTATGAATAAAGTATTATATCGACTGAGGAGAGATGCAAAAACATGATTAAAATGATTCTAATATGTATAACTTAAACCTCTAAAAATAATTAAAAATAAAATCTCACATAGTTCCAAAAAATTATTAATTTGAATTTATATTATATTCAATTAAAAACAAAATAAAAGAGTTTGAACTTAAATTTTTAAGAACTTCAGTTGCTACGTATTCTCTTGAGGTGAGAATAATCAAATCTCACGTAGTTCTATTACGTTTTTTTAGATAGCTTCACATTATAATTATTTACCCATCGTCATTATTTGTACATGTTGATCATTCAGCTCTCATTCCGCTTGCACTTACATATGCATTATCGAACAAGCCTTCAAATTCATCGGGGGCATCTTCTTATTGCCTCAGATCAGCTCGGCTCCAATCATCCACGAATATTGTTGCTTCTAAGGTACTTAGATGTAATGAAGACTGTCTCGTTTCCAAAATATTATCTCTTAAGCTGAAGGCTTGTTCAATTGCAACGGTAGAAACATGTGCTGCCAGTACCTCTTTAGCAATAATTGATAAAAACAAGATATATATTTTGATGTCGGTTCCACCAGTCAAGTATTTAAAAATTTCCACTAATTAAACTTTCAGGATGAAACTCGAAATTTATTGATAAATAATTATCTAATTCCGGATTGTTAGTCGTGGTTACCTTCTATTTTTTATTTCGTTGCAGTAACCAACGATCACCTATGATAAGTCTCGAATGTATTACGGGTTCGCTACTAGATTGTCCTGATGATTGCAAGTTATATCTGCTGACATAATCATTAAATAAATATATTAAATCAAATTTTATTTCATATATTATTTTTATAACATTAATTTCATCATCTATTCTTAAAAATTTATAGTAAGTTTGTAAGTCACTATTCAAACCTTCTAATTTAAATTTATGATAAAAAAATTGTGGCAATAAGATGAAAAAATAAAATATCTTTAAAATAAGTCAATCATTTTTTATTCATAAGAGTAATACTTCAATTAAAATAATATCTTTAATATTTGAACTTTCAGCATGCTCATATAGAGACACGGAGTACTAACAATATTTAAACATTCAACAAGAAATAACTCCACTGAAAATATTTGTTACATCATTAAAAAAATTTAAAATTTCTAAAAAATTATCATCTATGCTAAGATTGCACTTACTTGTGTTATATGTTGAACATGTTGGGAAAGAAACTACATAATATATTTTTGTATTGAAAAACTTGAGATAAAAGAAACTACATGTTGGAACATCTCGTGAAAATTTTACTGATTTAGCACTATTTAATTTATAAAACTTGTCTCATTCTCTCATGACATTAGAATGTGACCAAATATAATTAAGAATATGACCAAATATAATTATGTGCAATCTTAATAGGATTAATATGATGTTCTAAAATTGTCAGACCATCTTAAATACATAAATTAACGACATGACGTGTGCGACGAACATGAAAAAATCGACCCCCCCAAATTTAGTTGACATATATATTTTAAATCCTTAATTGATGCAGTGTGTCCAGATCGATGTCAAAACCAATTGCTAAAATTTTCCCTAATAAATCATATTGATCAAAAATTACTTTAATCATTCTATAAATATTTTGTGCAGTATGATGCTCATCAAAAATTCTAAACGCAATAAATCATTTTTGCATGTATCATTATGCGTCAAACCCATGTATGAGTGTGTTTGTCAATTTTCATTTCAAATATCAGAACAAATAGAAAGACGACTTTTAATATCTTTAAATATTTTATTTAAAATAATTTTACAATCTTTGTATAATTTAAAAAGTTATCGTTTTGTTGTATTTTTAGACATTTTACAGATAACATATTTTAAAGCATTTCGAACATTATTTAAAAGCAATATTTTCGGCAAATCTCAAAGAAAGGTGTCTCATACAAGTAAATTTAGCAAATTCTTCTTTATTTTTAACATCAGAATATTTAAATAAATATAAAGAAATACTTCTACTATATGAAATGTACCTGCCCATTTGATTTTATATGGTATCAAGTCCAATTTCGGGGGCATGATGTCTATTCAAGTGCTTGTTCATATTTACATAGCCGCCAGTAAATTTGTAAGATATACCACAATAATTGCATATTGCTTTTAAACCTTCATTTTCAATCTCGACTAAATGAAAATGAATTTTAATAATATCGGAAGATTATGACTTAACTTCTATTCTCCGTGTACCGATACTTTGACCACTCTTTTAGGTTGGCACATTGGACATGATGTTCTCATATGAGCTTGTCATTTTTTTATTAATATTGAAAAATTACAAAATGAAATCAATATGAGAAATTGAAGATGAGAGATTTAAGAATGAGAGAATTAAAGAAATTGAGAGAATTGAAAATTGGTGTGTTGAAAAAATGAAGTATATGACCCATATTTATACATTTTTGTATTATTTTTGTGATACATAAATTGCTCATAAAATTAGTCGTTTTATTAATGCTATTAAGGGTGATTTAGTAATTTCATTTAATAAAAAATTAAAAACAATTAGCGTTGGGACAAAAGGTTCCAACCGAATCGTATGTGGAACCGGTTGGAACTGGATGGTTCCGGTTCAAACCGTTAGAACTATCCGATTCTTTTTCGACTAAAGTACAACCATAACCGAACCGAATAAATTTAGTTCTAGTTCCGGTACCAGAACAGGTTGGAATCGAAATTGATCGGTTCCTACCGGTTCGGTTTCGGTTCCGAACCGAAACAATGGTTGGGTTTATCCAAAAGGTTCATCAAAATGTCATTTAGTTGCTAAATAGAAGTTACATCATCGAAATTAATTCCAAAAGAGATATCAATTGAGATTTTTCAAATTAAATTTAACTTCGTGATTTCTCACTCTTCAAATATGATTATATAATATTTTTATGGGAATTTGGAAAAATTAGCCAAAAAAACTTTGTCATTTGCTAAAATGAGTCATAACGTTTAAGTTTTGCCAAAATGATATTTTTTTCTACTATGAACTTTTTATTTTTTTAATTTAAAACTTCGGATATCCGAAGTAACTTTTTGTGTAATTTTATCATGATATTTCTTATGTATATATATACTAAATAAAATAAATTTTATTTATTAATTATTTTTTTAGACTAATTTTTAAAATTCTTTTAATTTTTCTTTTTTGCTTTTGGTACTTATATGTAAAATAATACACACACACAACAGTTAAGTATACATCAAAAACAGTTAAGTGTACATACAAATGAAAAACTACACTTCAAAATCAATGTCAATCAACACATCATCAGGTCGCCTAGTATTCCTATAAGCTGACATCCTCCTCAGAAGTTTTAATGCCTCATGTAATGACCGCTCAATTCCTTTATGTCGTTTCTCTATTTTCTTCTATCGCACATCGATCTTCGTCTGGCCCTCATATATCGCAAATATACTGTAACGTAACAAAATGACTAATTGATCACCGCTCCATTCCTTTCCGCCGTTCGTACATTTTATTTTATCACTTCTCGATCTGCATTTGACTCTCCTTTATCGCAAATATACGGTCACGTAACAAATTGACAAATGAATCATCTGCAGTATGAGAAGCGTAAGATGAGCCAACACGAGATGGACCAGCGCGAGATAGGCCAGCGTCATCGGAGCCTTCGGGTGGATCATCAGTAACATGATCAACCTGTGACGACTGATTTTCCGTAACACGACGACCCACCAAACATATAAATAAAATAATTTAAATAATCAAAACATTATCAATTTTTGTCAAAAAAAAAATATCATTTTTCGATACTTTTCATGAAAACATCACCTCATTCTATACAATATAGGCTCTTTTTTATTTGAAGAATATTTTGAAAGATCAAATAATTAATCAAATATGTATTTGAAAATAGAAATTAAATTAGTTTTTTTGGAGTTGCTCTAAGTACTTCGAGGACAAAATGATATCAAATGATGTTGCTATATGTCACGTGCGACCGATGAATACCTAAATTGTTATGGATAAAAAAAAAAATCTTAAACTTTATTAGTATTAATAAAATAATGGTTTTATATATACGACAATAGTATTAAATGATCCATATAATCGATCTTATTTTTAATATTTAAAAAACTTAATAGTTTGCTTAATGAATTAATCGTCAGTTTTTTGGGGAGCGCTGATCTGCCCCCTGTCATGCCGCTCTTATTTGTCTCCCCTGAAATTCCTTAACTGCCCACTTCCTTTCTCCAAAATTCATTTTCTAATAAACAAATAGAGCCTAATATATATAAATAGAAAAATACTTATATATTTATTTTATTTTTTTAATTAAATTTTTTTATTTCATAATTTTATATTTTTTTAAAATTTATATTTTTGGTATAATATATATAGATATATATATATATAGATAGAGATATATTATATATATATATATATATATATATATATATATATAATATTATTTGTTTAATAATATTACAAATTTCATATTTATTATTATTTATTTTTTGTTTATTTTTTCATTTAATTTTGTGATTCATTTTTAATTTATTTAACACTACTTATGTATTATATAAATATTCTCATATACATTAGAAAAATATATATTTAAAAAATAGTACAAATAACAACATAAAAAGTTACTATTAAAAATATAAAAACATAAATTTTAATTATTTTATAAATTAATTTTATTTGCTTAAATTAATATAATTTTTTATACATAAGTAGTATTAATTAAATTAAAAATGAATCAAAAAATAAATGAATAAATACGAAATCTGAAATTTTATTAATAAAAATCAACAATTATAAAATAAAAAAATTAATAAAATGACAAAGAAAGTTATAATAAGTATATAATTATTTTTAAATGAATATGTAATGAGAGGAATATTATGATAAAATAATAAGGGGATAAAGGGAGGGGAGTGACAGGAAGGGGAGGAGTAATTTCCTTTTCTGGGTAGCAGCTGATTCAGATTGCAGGAAAAAAATGATATAGTTTCCATGTATGGAAGCTATTATTTTAACAAATATATTAATACATTAGTGGCAAACAAAAAAAAGAGAGAGAGAGAGAGAGGAGAGAATAAAGAAAAATGAAGAGGGAGAAAAATTTATTGGTCCCACTACTAAAAAAGAGATACGTGATTGGTCACACGTACGGTTCTCAGTTCTCACTTATCTCATGATACGAATCAAACGGCCAGCATTTGTTTCTCTAATTGTCTGATCTTGAAACACGTTTTATGCTGACTGTTCACTAAACCATCACCAAATTCTGACACCACTCCACATAGAAAAATAACCATAGTGGGACCCATTCCTACCCTCTATATACTAGTGGGACCCAGCACTATTGATAGTAAGCAAGTGACCTGAAAGCTTTTGGCTTTTGTGGTAGAATAATGATACATACACAAATTAAAACACCATTATTTTAATAATATATGTAATAATATCGTGTAATTTATTTATATTTGTATTATTTTATGGACATATCCAATCATAAATATTATTAAATCAATATTATTTTAATATATTTGTGATTAAATCTGTGAAATTCATCGGTATCATTTTCCTTTGTGTTAACGGGCCAATCGACAAGTTATTACCGTCTGATTAGTCTGAGATCATTATCAGTCGAATTAATATCCTTTGATGGGATGATGATTTTGACTGTTGAATTCATTGTCCACCGAAAAGTAAAAGAGGGGAGATTCGGCTCACCACACTAAATGGAAAGGCGGTAAAGTATGTTGAAATGACTAACGAGTCCTTCATATCATCCGTGGAGTAAGCGTATTTTAGTGGCTAATTTAGTCAAAGTGCTGGGCTGGCCACAGTTGTCTGGACCACAAGTCATGGCGGTCACTTTCAAACTTCGTTGAAAATTAAAGAGTTCCTTCCACTCGCATTTATGGCGCGTGGGGAGAATGACCATTCTCTAAATGCTGCGCACACCCGGGCCTTTTCAGCAGAGAGCCAAGCATTGAAAACTTCCGCTTTGGCAGCAAAGCTCTCCTCAATTATTAGCGTGTAATAGTCCACCAATAGCTTCGCTTGACAAGGATTCAATATTTTTGTCCAAAATTTAATGAAATACTACCTGCTTTAATTAATTTAAAAATATTAGACATTTTTTTAAATTATAATGATTATTTTTATTTTAAAAAAACACAGGGTGGATAAGATTTTATTTTAATTTTGATTTTTTTCGAGATTCAAAATCAAATAGTTATCTCAAAAAATAAAAATTTTGAACCGTGTGGGATCGTATAGGCTCATATATCTTTTCAAATAAAAATTATGACATTTAAATTAAATTATGTATGCCATTTATATTTGATTGAACTTGAACTATAGAATACAGGTTTCAAGTTTATATTTGTATCATCAAGTACAAAAGTTATATCCGATATACATTTGTCTACCCTTAGTATGGTTTCTTTTTATTTAAATCATTATTAAATGATTTAACTATAGAGTTAAAATTTTGATAAGTTTTTCTTCATTAATGAGCATGTGAAAATATGCTTATTCAGGGTAATTGCTTGAATTTAATAATTGATTATCATTTGATAATGAATAATAATTGTTAGCATTAACTATTAAAGTTACACTATTAAATTTCCACTATTAATGCTAACCAGTAAAATACTATTGGTCATATTTTTCCATCGTTTTAAGACCACGGGTTGAGCTGAGCAGAGCAGAGCAGAGTCTGGCTTAAAGACACGAACAGAGCTTAATTTACACGCGCCAAAGCAGACTTTAGAAACATCTCTCCCAGTGTAAAGAAAGGCAAAAGAAGCAGCCAAAAGATGACGTGACCAAACGGGCAGCTGGCAAAGGGACCCGAAAACCCTACCCGGGCAGCGGGCAGCCACAAACGCCTTCATCAATCATTTTATTACCCCAAACCTGAGCCGCATCTCGCAAAACCAGGCTCGGACTCAGACTCGGATCTCACAAAAGCCAAGCCACCATCCAACACAAGAGAGAGTGAGAGGGAGAAAGATCTCTAGAGCGAGAAAAAATGGGTCAGATCGTGAAGAGGAAGAAGAAAGGGAGGCCATCGAAGGCGGATCTAGCTCGTAGATCTGTTACCTCGTCATCGGCGACGGAATCGGAGGTCCGTCGTAGCATCCGCCGCCGAAATGTGCGATACAACGTCGACTACTACGACGATTACTTCGATGAAGAGGACGAGGACGCGGAAGAGGAGAGGAGGAGAGAGAAGAAGCTGAAGCTTGTAGTCAAGCTCAATCAAGGAAGCGACTCCGCCGAGCCGGCAAGAAGCCGCTCTCGCTCGTCGGCGCGTGCGGAACACGCGTCGTCGGATGACGAGGAGGAAGGCGAAGAAGATAAGCCGCTGAAGAAGAGAAAAATCAACTGTGGTGATTTAAGCGAGAGTGAAGAAGAAGAAGAAGAAAATAATTATGATGAAGATGAGGTAATGTGACCAAGTGATTTATTTGATCGAAAATTCCAAAATATTGGGGATTTTTTTTTAAAATTATTTTGCTCGCTTGTGTTGGGGGTGATTAGAATTTATAGAGGGAAGATGTTAAATGTGGAGCCAACTGTCAAAAACTAATAACCGAATCTGATAACAAACACGCTCTTACTTTCTCTTTCACTTGTGTCTTTCTTTTTTCTCTCTCTATCCAACTCTCTCTTTGTTAATGTTTGCGTACTTACGTATTGTATTGTCTGCTTTATATGTCACTGTCTCTGTCTTTGTCTCTCTCGCACAAGCAGCTATAATTTTTCTTCACTCTTAATTGTGTTTTTATTTTTTTAACAGGAGAAGGGAAGAAAAGTTCAGTCTAAAGTGCATGATTCGATTCCAGGTTTTTTTTTTGGTTTCGAAAACGGGGTTTTAGAAGTGGGTTTGGGATATGGTGTATGGATTTGATGTGGGTTTTTGGAATTTGTTTGATCAGGGATGCTGAATGATCGTCAATCTGGGATTCCATTGCCTGATAAGAAGTCTCTGGAATTGATTTTAGACAAATTGCAAAAGTGGGTGACTGCTGTTTACTCTCTGTTTCCTCTGCCTATGGTGATAGTTTGTTGTGTTGCTTATTGTTTTTTCGGGTCTAACTGTGGCAGGAAGGACACGTATGGTGTGTATGCAGAACCGGTTGATCCTGAGGAGGTGTGTGAAGTTTGTTTTTGAAATCTCAACTTGCTTTTGGAAGACATTTCTTGTGTTTGGGATTGAAGCAGTGATTGTTTTTGTAGCTTCCGGATTATCATGATGTGATAGAGCATCCGATGGATTTCGCCACTGTGAGGAAGAAGCTGGCAAATGGATCATATTCTACCTTGGAGCAATTTGAGGTTGGTACTTATGCTTCATGAATTTTGGTTCTTACTCTTGAAACTTTGGTTGGGGTTTGATGTATTTTTGCAGTCCGGCTGTCTGGGTTACTGGTACCACTTTTGTACAAGAGTGTTTGTGAGCGTCTCTACTTCTGCAAGTTATAAAACAGGGTCACCAGCTATTATTGGCTTAGCAGTGTCTAATTCTTTGGATAATTGACATGGATATTGGATTCTTCTTCCCTCTGACTTTGCTTACTTATGGTGGCAATATCTAATTAAGCTGCTTAGGATGTACTTAGACTGTTTGATATTATTCATTCCATGTAGCCTTCAGTTTATTATGCTTCAATAAGTAAGTCGATCACCTCAAGGTGCATCCCATCCTCTGATGACAGCCTCAGCTGTTTGTCAAGCTTGGGAACTAGCAATTAAATCTTGGAAGAAAAAAGAAATAGCAATTATGCCGGGCTGAGGCTGTCATCAAGCTTGGGAGCTGGCAATGACATCTTGGAAGAAAAAAGAAATAGCAATTATGCCAGGCTGAGGCTGCAAATACTTCCAGATTAAATTGAATATATTTTTATTGGGCTCCATTAAGTTAATTGGAGATTTAATAAATTATTGTCTGTATTGTGATTTGATGTTTTACTTCCTCTTATTGATGTTCATTGAATAAGCTGATTTAAGGATTCTAATAAAGTAGATGCATAGTTTTGTAAGGAATTCACAAATGATCAAATTACCGTTGCTAAGGAGTGGAAAGTAGGACCTTTTTAGTAAGTGCACTGATTGTTTGTAGGACTTCAGGTCCTTTGTAGCCCAATGTAACTGCATTGGGATACCTGATCCTTCTTGTAGAGTTAGCTTGTTCTGTTCACTGATGGCCTGGCTTAATCAACTGGATGAAAATACCTTAGAAAATTGGGGACCGTCACATTTCAGTAGTTTATTAAGACACACCTCCTAGCTTTTGGGCTCATTTTCATTTGGTATTGCTGATGTGATGTTTATTTTGGGTTCATTTTCATTTGGCATTGCTAATGTGATGTTTACTATTGTCGCTGCTACTTCTTCCCTTAATGAGTAAATTTGAAAACTTAGTATTTGAAGAATATTGCAGCAGTTTAGACGGGCATGGATATTTTCTTGTTTATGAGAATTCTGTCTTGCGCGTGTGTTTACATGAGTGGTAAAATTTTAGTGCTTTAAAGTTGGGCAGAACAAACATGCAGATAACATGTGGATATCTATGACATGTTTCTGACATGCTTACTTTCTATAGAGGTTTCCTGCAGCTCCCTCTAGCTACTTAATCCCTTTAAGTTTTTTTTTTTTTTTACTCATTGATTTTATTGTAAGCCATCTCTGACCCAACTCTTGTCTTCTCCTTGCCTGACTGTTGAAATATTGCTTTCTGTCTATTTTATTGGAAAAGTTTATTTTATGATTGTTTTTGCGCAACATATACCTGACCGAATATTCTACAATTGAGTGACATGAGCATGACGTCAAAGGATCCATGTAGCCGATCCCACCTAGTAGGAAAAGGCTTTTGTTTGGTTTGGTTTGAGAGAGCATGGGCATTTAATATAGATGACTATATTCATAGTTCTGTTCATTTCTTTAATATATGATTATTATTGTCTCATAAGCATGCCATTTATTGGCTAGAAATGCATTTTTCTTCTGTTCGTTCCCTTTATATATATGTAGTGATTAATTTGTAAAGCGGATTTCTTTAATGCAGAGTGATGTTTTTCTAATATGCTCAAATGCAATGCAATACAATGGAGCAGACACTGTATATCATAAACAGGTATGTTCAATCATAGTTCTTCGTCTGCATGTTTGGAGTGCTAATTAATAATATAATTATTTGCAAAGGCACATGCCATTCAAGAGCTGGCAAAGAAAAAATTCCATAGGCTAAGAGTTGGCATTGTATGTTCTGAGAAAGAGCTCAAGCCAGAGAAAGAGCTCAAGTTAGAGAAGGAACTCAAATTAGAGAAAGACCCCAAGTCAGAACAAAAGGACAAATCTAGCATTTTAGTCAAGAAGCAGACAAAGAAGCCTTTTGGCCAGACCATACAGGAACCAGCTGGCTCTGACTTCTCCTCTGGTGCCACTCTTGCCACCACCGGAGATATCCAGAACGGTTCTGTTGCAACCCAAGCTGGTGGTTGTGAGAGGCCGGGCAATACTGACATGTTTGTGGATGGTAACTCGTCCTTGGCTGATAATACTTTAGAGAAGGTGGAAGAACTATCATCAGGTATTATAACTTAAGTGATTTTATTTCAAATTATGATCATCTGGAATTTCATGTGGATATTCAAAGAGGATGATATTATTTTAATCATGTTTTCCTCAAGATTGGGGAAATCACCATCACATGCCCAAAAAGATTTAAAAGTTGTTTTCAAGTTTTACGAGGCCATTATATGTCATGACTGATGTTATGTTTAATTATATTTGATAAGAATTATATCATGAAAGGTACTCATTCATGGTAATTGAGTTGCCTCCTTTTGATTTCTTCTGTGTTTCAGGGAAGGGTCATCTATCTAAACTGGGGCGGAAACCATCTGTGCTTGATGAGAACCGTCGTGCGACTTATAACATTTCAGGTCAACCGGTGGTTAGATCAGAGTCTATATTTACAACCTTCGATGGTGAAATCAAGCAGCTAGTTGCTGTATGTAACAAAAAACTTCTCTCTTTTACTTTTGTTCCTTGAGTACTTATCATCTGTGCTCAAAATCATATTCTTTCCGGTTTCTTCTATCAGGTTGGCCTTCATGCAGAATATTCATATGCTAGGAGCCTGGCTCGTTTTGCTGCAACTCTTGGTCCTGTTGCTTGGAAAGTTGCCTCACAGAGGATTGAACAAGCACTACCTTCTGGTTGTAAGTTTGGTCGTGGATGGGTTGGAGAATATGAGCCACTTCCTACCCCAATATTAATGCTTGAGACCCACACACAGAAAGAATCTGCTTCGTCTTCAAAGTTGCAGACTCCTGCTGATGTGCGGAAGAATGATATGGCGTTTAGAATCCCTGTTCCTGCTAAGGTGCATCCTGTGATTCGGCCTATTTCAGAAGGGAATTCTCCTCTGTTTCGTCCTGCTAGTGGGCCCACCCCAGAAGGAAAAAAGCCGCATTTTGCTTCTGATGGAAAGAAGCCATCGACTCCTGTGATTCGGCCTATTTCAGAAGGGAATTCTCCTCTGTTTCGTCCTGCTAGTGGGCCCACCCCAGAAGGAAAAAAGCCGCATTTTGCTTCTGATGGAAAGAAGCCATCGACCCCTGTTAATGCCGTTAATCAAAAGCATAATCCATTTTCTAAGACTTCTGCTGAGCCTACTAATAGGGTCTCAAAGCAAGTTGAATTGAACTTGCCACCCTCGGCAAGCCAAAGTAACAGTGATGTTGTTGCAGGAAAACAGGTTTCTGTTAAATTAGAAGCAGGAGTATCTAAATCAATTGAGATGGTGCCAAGGAGCATGAATCTTTTGCAGTCATTACCCTCGAAACAGCTGACTAATAATGGAGTTGGTGGGGGAGGATTGCCAAATGGAAGTGTGATAAGTAATTCTGGAAATACTAGAATGACCAGTCCTTCTGATAATGTTCCCAATCAAATGGCAAGGTCAACTACTTTCTTTCCCCACGGGTCAGAGCAGGGCCTTAGTGATCCTGTTCAATTGATGAAAATATTAAACGAGAAGGCTCAAAAGCAACATAACTCTTCAAATCAATCCCCAATTAATTCTCCACCAGTAATGCCATCCGTTCCATCTGTAAGAAGAGATGATTCCAGCAATGCTGCTGCTGCTCGTGCATGGATGTCTGTTGGGGCTGGAGGGTTTAAACCTCCAATTGAAAATTCAACCTCGCCCAAAAATCAAATTTCTACTGAGTCATCATTATACAACCCAACTCGAGAATTCCATACACAAGTTTCACAAGTTAAAGGGGAACTTCCTCTTTCTGTAGGCATGCAGTTTCAGACTGAGAATAACAGTTTTCCTCCTCTGGGATTTATACCACAACCTGTTCGAGCAGTAAATGGAGCACATTTCCAAAATAGACCCATGGTTTTCCCTCAATTACTAACTAATGATATTGCTAGGTTCCAGATGCAGTCCGCTTGGCGAGGTCTTAGTCCACGTTCCCAGCCAAGACAGAGGCAGGAAGGACTTCCTCCAGATTTGAATATTAGCTTCCAGTCTCCTGCATCTCCGGTGAAACAGTCTTCAGGTGTTCTTGTTGACTCACAGCAGCCAGACCTGGCATTGCAGCTCTGATGTGGACTGTTTTGTCGAGGAAGGAGAATTCTGGAAAAGCTAAGGTAATTTTGGTTTGAGTTGGTGTAAATCTCGTCTTATATGCTTCAAGCACTTGACATGACCATAGAAGGCCTATCACCAAACTTATGAAATTAAGTTGCAGCCTTGGATAAAGTAAGTTACCAATGGAGATGTTAGATTGCATCCTTGACTTGGGCTTTTTTATCAGCGATGATTCTGGGAGGACTTGGGGAAGGATAATTTTGAACAGAGCTTCTTTCTTCTGTCATCCTTTTCCTAACAAGTACTTGCTTTGAAAATGGGATGCCACATATCCGTAAAATACTAAAATCCCAGGGAGCTAAACTCTCGGAAGAGTTAAGTCACGGTAATTTTTTTCACGATTGTTGTCTATTGTTCAGAAGTTCTGAATTAGATCTAGAAGTACATGAAAACTTAGTTGGTGCATTGTACATATATTACAGATGTACGAGAATTATTTCTTATATTGCAGCTGTATTCGATGCCTTCAACTTAATTGCTATTGATTGATTAATACGAATTGAAGAAGTTGATTCTGGTTGTATAAATAGCAACTTTGCGTCCTCAAAGGGCGTGACTTGGTGGTGTAGGGTTTAGGATCTCATCTTAAGATTCTGGGTTCTAATTCAGGAAGTGCGTTTCTTATAAGAATTTGAGACAGTTGGTGATTTTACATGTTCCGTTTAAGCCCGGAAGAGGTGGTTTGGCGGTTAAATTTGTAATGATTCAAAAAAAAAAAAAAAAAAAAACAACTTTGCCTCTCAGTGTCAACTGCTCTGGAGGTTATGTAAACATAAATAAATATACTGACAGAAAAGATAATGATACCTTCAAGAGCAAAAAAGCTAGTGTTCCTATGTTAAATGCACTGTCTAAGCGGCGTTTAAGCAAGTTTTTCAAACAGTTGTTAGGCCATAGAAAATGTTTAGATATTTTAAGTTATGACATTTTATATGTTAGACAAAATTCTATATGTTTAACCAGTTAACCTACGTTTGGGTGGCCTAACACTTTGCACTCAGTGTCAGTAAAAATAATTTATATCTATATCTCCCCAATTTGTTTGTTCTATGCATGACGACTTTTGGTGTGGCTACACACTTATTTTGGTGGCTCAACAACATGGCCAAGTATTGAACCAACCTTAGGGAGCATTTCAGCTCATGATTTGCAGTATAGAGCTTGTTGGGATACCGTATTTTGGGCGGATTTATTTTATTTCGGGATTCAAATTCTTAATGCTGACTTGGGGCCTTATTTAGGCTATCTTAACTTATTTAGGAAAGTATCTTTGTCTCCTAAATAATATAAAGGAGCTATGTGCATTGTATTTTCTTTATTAACTAGATTCTTCTTTGTTGTACTAGGATTACATGTATTAATTACTTTGATATCTTATAGCAGTAAGTTTACTTGATGTCTATATAAACAAAGTCTTATTGAAGATAATGAAGAAATTTATTCAACATATTATCTCTCAATTCCGTGGTTCCCTCTTTTTCTAAACAAAACACACAAAAAAATGGATGTTTGACAAAATGTGTAAATTTACTACTCAAGGTCGCACGGCAAGTTAAGGTCATGACAAAGCAGAGGTTTCAAGCATCAAGGACGTCCATGGGATGCAGGGAAAAAATTAGAACACATTTGGGGGGCTGTTCTTGAAGTTCCAGAGTGGTTTCGTTGAGCCATGCAATTGTTCGACGGGAGGTCAATTTCGATTTGTGTGTGTTTTGCTATTTTTTGGGGCAGTAATTTTCTAGATTTTTGGAGATGTTTTTCTTGAGTTTTGTGGTTGTGATAGTCCAAAATTTCGAGGCACCATTATGGAATTTTTAGGGTTGTTTCGGCAATGCAAGGAAGGACACATAGCAGGCTATTTTGGGTCTGATTTGTGGGCCATTTTTAGGATAAAATCTATCAAGTCTCAGGGCTGTTCGAGAGTAGTACGCAGATTTTTGGAGTTTCCTAAGTGGCTGGGAAACATGTCGGAGTTGATGAGTGAGGAGAAAATGTTTGGAAAAAGGGATCTAGTAAGAAGGCTTCTCGTGACGTTGTGCGCGAGCTCATTGTTACTGTTGGGAGAGTTGCAGATGGATTAATGGATGTTAGGGGCCGATTTGATTGTGTGGAGTAAGGGTTGGAGAGTTTTGAGGTGCGGTTGAATGTTTTGGGGAAGAAACACCATAACACTCTCCATTCTATACAAGCAATGGAAGCAACACAACAAATAACCACCATACCACTCTCCATTCTATACTTTGAAGGCTTGCTGACATAAGACTTATGATTTGGTTGTTCAAGTTCTATGTTTGAATCTAAGGGTGGATTTCTTATAAGAGCCTAAGGCACCCGAGGTTAAATCATAGACTTAGAGAGCAGCCAGCTGAGCAGATACGAAGTTTTGGGTGTTTTCGTTGCAATTAGCCATGAATGATCTGGAAAATCGTAGAGAGTTTTGCTTGCTATAAATTACCGGGGCCCCACGGTGGATGCCAAATTTTAGACACTGAATTTCATATTCGGTTTACGATTAAAAATTTATATGATGAGAGCATCATCGGTCATGCAAAACAAAGGCAAAATGAGTATAAAGTAACTACCCACCGTGCAGTAGATGTCGTAGGCATTCTGACGCTCAAGTCAGCGGTGGTGACAAGCGAAAAGAAAAGGAAGAACAAAGTAAATGGTTAGCTCGATCTTCGTAAATTGCCATGAGGACAGTAGGCTGATGTCTAGGGAGTAATGTCTGTTTTGTGAACTCGAGTGTAAGAGCCAAAGCTTGAACTTCAAACCCTTGGATCCCTTCTCCTTTTATAGACTGTGAAGTAGCTCATTTAGTTGGTTTAGGATTCATTGGAAGTTTCGTATTCCAATCATATTTAGGAAAGAGTTGTAGAGTGAAGACTGGATTAAGAGTGTCTAGATATCCGAAATTAGGTGTAACCCCTATTATACTTGGATTCTACCACAGTGTTCGTAGATGATCAGTCTTGATCTAAATACTTAGTTTCCTCATTAGGAATGAATTAGTCATGTGTAGATTGGTGGACAATGTCTATTGAGGCACTGCATAGTATAAGACAACGTCGGCTGAGACGTTGCTCATGTGTTGTCGGTTGTGACATTGAGTAGCATGATTTAGTGTATGTTGGAGACCTTTTGAATCATGTGAACTCTTGAAAGCCTTTATGTCGTATGAGTCTCTTCCCCTTGGGGTGTATGGGCTCGTAGGCCTCGTATGTGTGCCTTGTGTGTTGGCTCAGAGCTGTTGGTAGCTATGCACTAATTATATTTAACCCAATAGACTTGATGTCGTATGTGATCAATGTCGACTGGGATGTCCATGTCGAATGAGGCTCTAACGGCTGGAACTCATGCTGAGTGAGTCTTATTAGCTGCCCATAATGCCATTAGGGCCAAATGAAGGCCATGTGACATGATCTTATGCGAGTTCGTCGTGTGGACTCAAATATCATCTGAGACATAATGACGTTTGGATCCTTAGTCCAAATTTAACCCTTACAAAAGTCACAAAAACTTTGTTTGAGCACATCATACTTAAGTGCATACCTTTTTTTTAGCCATTTTTAGCAATCATACAATTTAATGTTATGAGTGATTTTTAAATGACTTTTGAGTTAATATTGATAGATGTAAAGTTACAATTCTTAGAGAAGCTGGTCTGGAAAACAAAGACACATGTAATATTCACTTACTATCATTTTTTGTGACATTTGTTATCACACATCGTAAGGTTACCGAGCTTTGCCTTATGAGGCTGTTATTTATTGTGTGTTTTGTTATCTGAAATTCAGGGTCAAGGGCAACCCCAAACCAGTGTCATTTACGGACATCTTGACGCTTCATTGCACCAGGCGTAGATGAACAGTGCCCGCCAAATTTAACGTGACATTGTAGCAATAAATACAATGTGCGCTATTGTTTTTTAATATTTACATTTTACAGTGCAAATGTAGCTTTTTAAGTGTTGGATTGTAGAAAAATATAATTTTATCTTAAAATTTAGAGTTTATATTGGGGTTATCATAAGATAGTTCGAACACGTATAATTTTGATATTCCAATAACAAAAGATATTATGATATGTCATATGTCATTTGAGGTTGGAGTATACTGAAAAAAAAAGAAAAAATCTTGAACTTTATTGATATTAATGAAAAATGATTTTGCATATATGACAATAACTTTAAATGTTCCATATAACTGACTTTATTTACTATTTAGTGTTTAAAAAAGCTTCTTAATCGTTTGATTGGTGGATTAAAGCATCGTTTTTTGATAGCTAGGAGACTGCCATTTATTAATTATTTTTTTATTATTATTATTTTAACATACATGTTAATATATTATTAGATTATCATATTAGTGTTAATTGATCTGATTGGATAGTTAAGAAAAAGAGAGAAAAATTTAATTTCCCACCAATAAAAAAAAAAAGAAAAAAAAAAGATACTCAATTAGTCACAGATACGGTTCACACTTGGCATAATCTCATGATACGAATCAAACAGCCAGCATTTGTTCCACTAAGTGTCTGATCTCGAAACCCGTTTTATGCTGACTGTTCACTAATGGAAGCCTCATAATAATTTTCTTCACCAACTTCTACACCCCTCCACAGGGGAAAAATTACAATTGTGGGACCCTATCCCCACCTTCCAACGTTTTAGTGGGACCCGGCACTATGGAAGCAAGGTATCACCGTCCGATTACTCTGATATCATTATCAGATCCAGCGATGAGCGATGAGTTGAATTAATATCCTTTGATGATTATTATTTTGACTGTTGAATTAATAGCTGAGCCAGATTTAGTCTCAGATCTTAATCATATCTCAGGAATTATTTTAATTAAATTTCGGATGGACTCTTCTCTTCTCACTAATATATATGTGGCTTGGCCATTGGATCACTGTGCTTTTGGTTTGAAACATGTTTTATTGAATCAGAGTACAAATGATAATATTATAAAAATTTATATAAAATAATCCGGATAAAAAAATAATAATTTTGTCAAAATGACAATAATTTTTGTATTGTAGTGAATTTTTTTTTTTTTTTTTAAGTTTGTGTAATTTTTTTTAAAAGAGATTACTCTCGATTGAGTGGTGATTGTTTGATGATGTGATTTTGACGGTTGTGATTTGAGATTAAAGGGTAAGAGGGGGAAGATTTAGTTCGCACTAATGGAAAGGCGGCAAAGTAGATTGAAATGACTAATGAGTCCTCTATATCATCGGTGAAGAAAGCGTATTTTAGTGGCTAATTTAGTCAATGTGTCGGGCTGGCCACTGTTGTCTGGAGCTGAAGTCATGGCGGTCACTCTCGAACTTCGTTGAAAAGAATTCCTTCCACTCGCATTTAAGGCGCGTGAAATGTTGCCCACTTGGCCAGTTGGCCCTTTCAGCAGCTCAGCTAAAGCTATACTTTAGATGTAAATTATAAATTATTGCACTTTTTTGTATGGAGGGAATGTAAGTATCACTGTCTGAATACGATTCGATATAATTATAAAAATAATAATAATAATCAATTAATAAAAATTAATACAAAAATTATAATTAAATTATTAAAAGATAAATAATATTTAATTAGAAGATAAATAATTTTATTTATATTTTAATTTTTATATTATTCTTTATACTAACTTTTATGAATTTATCATTTTTAATTAAAAAATTGTGGAATTACAATTATCCGGATTTTGTTTTAAAAATAACTATTCAGTTTTTCTCTTTTATTTTTTTAATTAATTTTAATTATTGGTTCAGTTCGGTTTTTTTCAATTTTTTACAATAATAATAAAAAATAAAATTGAAAATTAATAAAATTCATTAAATCTAATATTTATTCAAAAAATTTACACTATAACTATTCTAATCATAACTAGCTATACAAATAAAAAAAAAATTGTCATAAGATATAATCATCATTTAAAGTGTTGGAAAGTAAAAAAAAAAAAAAAAAAACCATAACCAAAACAAATGTTACAAACATTTAATGAAATTAATCATAACTATATACTAAATAAATTTAATTATATAACAAATATAATATATTAAATAACAACATAACATAATTTGATTTTTAAAAATTCAATAAATCAATTTATTCATTTAATTCGATTCTATTCGGTTTTTTATTAAAAAATTATTGTAATTTGATTCGGTTCAATTTTTTAATTAAAAACTTGAACAATTATTTTTAAATTTAAAAAAATTATCATCTCAATTTAATTCAGTTTTTTAAATTTTGTTATTTTTTATCCACCCTTATCAGACAGAAAGTTTATACTTGATTGCAGACAGCAAAGCTCACTTCGGTTATTAGCATGCAATGGTCCACCAATAGCTTCGTTTGATAAGATTACTTAATCATCATTAAATCCAAATTCTATTCAAATAATATTTTTGTCCAAAATTTAATGAAATGGAGTCATTAATTAATTTAAAAATATTATGGAAACTTTTAGAATGTCTCAGACTTAATTTTTTATTTTTTATAAATATATAGAGTGGGTAACGTCAAAATTAATTTTATTTGAGCTTTACTTCCTTCAAGATCAAGATTCAAAATAAAAAGCCATCTAAAAAAAAAATTCACTCGAATACTATTCGGTCAATACCCCTCGATTAAGAAACTTAACATGCTATGATGGGTGGGTATTTTTATTTGAAGCTTAAAATCCACAATTCAACATTTTGAAATTGTTACAATTAGGGGTGGGGTGAAGTCGGATTGGTTCGGTTTCGGAATAAACCAAATCGAAAATTGATCCGTTCAATAACTCAAGAATTGGAGTAAACTGAACTGATTTGATTTGGCTCGATTTTGGTAGTTTTTTAGAATAATTAACCTCCAAATCGATCGGTTCGATTTTACAAACCGATCGATTTACGAGTCTTGTTCAAGATTCGAACCAAACCAAACTGATCGATTTAACTCAAATATAAACCGAAAAATGAACCGAACCGATATTTTCGGTTCGATAATTTGAAATAAATTATAACTTTAGATATATAAACTTGTAATATGACTAACTACTATAACCCTAGATACATAAATTTATAGTATAACTTAAAGGTGTGCTAGACATTATGTTTGAAAATCTTCTCCCACTAATATGATATGACAAAACTATCCTTAATCAAATGAAGCGACTCTCAAAAGGCTCGAGCTCACTGAACTAGGCTTTATCCACAATTCAACTTAAACATATGAAATAGGATACAAAAATAATAATTAAAATGAATTCAGATAGTTGCAAGTGCAATGACTCAATTCAAAAATCAAAATATTGTATACTCTACATAACATATTAGAGAAATTATAAATAATGAATATTCTTGTATACATCCCGAGCTATCGGACATATTTGTACGTTTTGGGAGGATGTAGGAACTTTTATCACTCCTCACGACTTTATTTTTATAGGGAACCCACCCATATGGGATTGTGATTGTTAGCATGTATAACTAAAATTCTGACAATCAGATGTCCATATAATTTTATGTTTAAATCATCCATACTAATTACATTTAGTGGGACATGAACTATAGATATATTAGTTCCAAGTCCATCTTTACACCATAAAAAACTATACCCCATTTATATCAGTCTATCCTTTATTTGATTTCTTTTTATATGTGTTAGCTGACTCGGACACTTCGATTATAAAAAAAATGATTTCTTTTTATCTAAATCATAATTATTAAAGGCAAAAATGCAAAACTGACTCTCTAACTTTCATGTTTTGTCAATTCAGTCCTCTAAGTTACAGTTTTGTCAATTCAGTCCTCTAACATTCAATTTTTGTCAATTCAAAACTCCGTTATAATTTTACCGTTATTGCTGCCAAAACGACGTAATTTTCAATTTTTTTTAATTTTTTTTCGAAATTAAAAAAAAAATCTCAAAAAAAAAGAAAAAAAAGGAACCCATTCTCTGATCAGAGAAGGGGAACGATTTCCCCCTCTCTGATCAGAGAAGGGGAAATCGATGGGAACGATTTCGCCTTCTCTAATAAGAGATTAGAGAAGGGGGATCGATTTCCCCTTCTCTGATCAGAGAAGGGGTTCTTTTTTTTTTTTTAAAGATTTTTTTTTAATTCCGAAAAAATAAAAAAAATGAAAACGACGTCGTTTTGGCAGCAATAACGGTAAAATTGTAACGGAGCCTTGAATTGACAAAAATTGAAAGTTAGATGACTGAATTGACAAAACTGAAACTTAGAGGATTGAATTAACAAAACATGAAAGTTAGAGGGTCAGTTTTGCATTTTTGTCATTATTAAATTACTTAACTATAGAGTTAAATTTCGAAAAGAAAAGTTTATCTTCATTAATGAGCATGTGAAAATAGGTGTATTCCTCTTATCTTACCATGAACACTGATAATTATTAGGGGTGGCAAAACGAATCAACGAATCGAATTTGTATCGAATCCTAAACGAATCGAATCAAAATGTGATGGATTCGTATTAGATTCGTTTATTAAACGAATCTTAATATCAGGATTCGTATTCGAATACGAATATTCGTTTAGTCAAAGATATTATTTAGTAAAATAATTTACCACACTTGATTTACATTAATTCTACATAAATATATACATATGAAATATGTAATTAATATATTTACTAAAAATACCTCACCAAATATCAAAAATATTACTTTTTCCATGGCAATTAGTTATAATTTCTGGAATCTTAATTGAAAATTAACAAGAACTAATAAATAAAAATAATAAAACGAATTATAAACGAATAAACGAATAAACGAATCAATGAGCTTAAATTCGTATTCGATTCGTTTAATAAAGGAATCGAATCGAATTGACCCATTTATTAAACAAATCCATTTTTCAAACCCGTATTCGCTTTAAAGCGAATCGAATCGAACGAATAAACGAATCCTGACCCAAATTGCCACCCCTAATAATTATTTGAATTTAATAGTTAATTATAACTTAATAATTAATAGAAAATATTAGTATTAACTATTAAAGTTACACTTTATTAAACTATGTTTTGCCATTTAATCATAAATCGCCATTTGTGATTAATCTCAAATATCTCAAATCACTTCATAAGCAATTTTTTTTTATCGATCTTCGATTAAACTGGTGAATTATTAAATTTCCATTATTAATGTTAAACAATAATTAACCAATAATATTATTGGTCATTTCTTTAAGCACGAGCAAAGCGTAAATTACACGCGCCAAAAGCAAAAGTAGCAGCCAAAGATCGTGACCAAACGGGCAGCTGGCAAACCCTACCCGGGCAGTCACAAACGCAATCTTTGGAAAAAGCCAAGCCACCATCCAAACAAAATAAAGCGAAAATAGAGAATCCGAGAGACTGATTTGTTTAGAGAGAGAAAGAGCTATAGAGAGAGAAAAAATGGGTCAGATCGTGAAGAGGAAGAAGAAAGGGAGACCATCGAAGGCGGATCTAGCCCGTCGATCTGTTTCCTCGTCACCGTCGACGGAATCGGAGGTCCGTCGTAGCATCCGGCGCCGAAATGTGCGATACAACATCGACTACTACGACGATTACTTCGATGAAGAGGAAGAGGACGTGGAAGAGGAGAGGAGGAGAGAGAAGAAGCTCGAGCTTGTAGTCAAGCTCAGTCAAAGAAGCGACTCTGCCGGGCCGGCTCGTAGCCGCTCTCGCTCATCTGCGCGTGCGGAACACGCGTCGTCGGATGATGTTCAGGAAGACGAAGAGGATAAGCCGTTGAAGAAGAGAAAAATCAACGGTGGTGATTTAAGCGAGAGTGAAGAAAAAGAAGAAGAAGAAAATAATTATGATGAAGAGGAGGTAATGTAATGTGACCAAGTAATTTGATCGAAAATTCCAAATATTGGAGAATTTTTTTTTTCGCGCTTATGTTGGGTGTATTTCGAATTTATAGAGGGAAAATAACTGTCGAGTCAACTGTCAAAAACGAACAACAGAATTTGATAACATACACGCTCTTTCTCTCTCTCTCTCTCTCTCTCTATCCAACACTTTTTGTTAATGTTGGTGTACTTACGTATTGTATTGTCTGCTTTATATGTCACTGTCACTGTCTCTGTCTCCCTCGCACAAGCAGCAATAATTTTGCTTCACTCTTAATGTATTTTTATTTTTATTTTTTTAACAGGAGAGGGGAAGAAAATTTCAGTGTAAAGTGCATGATCCGATTCCAGGTTTGTTTGTTTTTTTGGGTTTGAAAATGGGGTTTTAGAAGCGGGTTTTGGGATATGGTGTGTAAATTTGATGTGGTTTTGTGGAATTTGTTTGATCAGGGACGCTGAATGATTGTCAATCTGGGATTCCGTTGCCTGATAAGAAGTCTCTGGAGTTGATTCTAGACAAATTGCAAAAGTGGGTGATTGCTGTTTACTCTCTCTGTGTCTTCTGCGTATGGTGATAGTTTGTTGTGTTGCTTATTGTTTTTGTGGGTCTAACTGTGGCAGGAAGGACACGTATGGTGTGTATGCAGAACCAGTTGATCCTGAGGAGGTGTGTGAAGTTTGTTTTTGAAATCTCAACTTGCTTTTCGAAGACATTTCTTGTGTTTTGGATTGAAGTAGTGATTGTTTTTGTAGCTTCCGGATTATCATGATGTGATAGAGCATCCGATGGATTTCGCCACTGTGAGGAAGAAGCTGGCAAATGGATCATATTCTACCTTGGAGCAATTCGAGGTTGGTACTTATGCTACATGAATTTTGGTTCTTAGTCTTGAAACTTTGCTGGGGGTTTGGGGTATTTTTGTAGTCCGGCTGTCTGGGTTGCTGGCATCACTTTTGTACAAGAGTGTTTGTGAGTGTCTCTACTTCTGCAAGTTATAAAACAGAGTCACCTGCTATTATTGGCTTAACAGTGTCTAATTCTTTGGATAATTGACATGGGTATTGGATGCTTCTTCCCTCTGACTTTGCTTAATTATGGTGGCAATATCTAATTAAGCTGCTTAGGATGTACTTAGACTGTTTGATATTTTTCAATCCATATAACCTCCAGTTTATTATGCTTCAATAAGTAAGTCGATCACCTCAAGGTGCAACCCATCCTCTAACAAAAGATTATGTATACATGGAGAGGAAGAAGAAGCTGTTTGTCAAGCTTGGGAACTTGCAATTACATCTTGGAAGAAAAAAGAAATAGCAATTATGCCGGGCTGAGGCTGCCATCTAGCTTGGGAAATAGCAATTACATCTTGGAAGAAAAAAGAAATAGCAATTATGCCAAGCCGAGGCTGCCAACACTACCAGATTAAATTGAATATATATTTTTTGGGCTCCAAGTTAAATGGGAATCTATTGCTTGTATTGTGATTTGATGTTTTACTTCCTCTTATTGATGTTCATTGAAAAAGCTGGATTGAGGTTCCTCTTATTGGCGTTCATTGAATAAGCTGGATTGAGGATTCTAATAAAGTAGATGCATAGCTTTGTAAAAGAACTCACAAATGATCAAATTACGCTTGCTAACGAGTGGGAAGTGGGACCTTGTTACTAAGTGCACTGATAGTTTGTAGGACTTCAGGTCCTTTGTAGCCCAATGTAACTGCATTGGGATACCTGATCCTTCTTGTAGAGTTAGCTTGTTCTGTTCACTGATGGCCTGGCTTAATCAACTGGATGAAAATACCTTAGAAAATTGGGGACCGTCACATTTCAGTAGTTTATTAAGACACACCTCCTAGGTTTTGGGCTTATTTTCATTTGGTATTGCTGATGTCATGTTTATTTTGGGTTCATTTTCATTTGGTATTGCTGATGTCATGTCTAAGATTGTCGCTGCCACCTCTTAGTAAATTTGAAAATGTTGTAGTATTTGAAGAATATTGCAGCAGGCCATTAGACGGGCATGGATGTTTTCTTGTTTATGTGAACTTTGTCTGCCAGAGTTTGTGTGTGTATGTTTATTTGTGAGTGGTAAAATATTAGTGTTTTAAAGTTGGGCCGAACAAACATGCAGATATCATGTGGATATCTATGACGTGTTTCTGACATGCTTACTTTCTATAGAGGTTTCCTGCAGGTCCCCTAGCTACTTAATCCCTTTGAGATTTTTTTTCCACTCATTGATTTTAATGCAACCCATCTCTGACCCAACTCTTGTCTTCTCCTTGCCTGACGGTCGAAATGGTTGCTTTCTGTCTAATTTATTGGAAAAGTTTAGTTGATGATCGTTTCTGTGCAGCCTGACCAAATATTCTACAATTGAGTGAGCATGAGCATGGCGTCAAAGGATCCATGTAGCCGATCCCACCTAGCAGGAAAAGGCTTTTGTTTGGTTTGGTTTGAGAGAACATGGACATTTAACATGGATGACTCTATATTCATAAGTTCTGTTCATTTCTCTAATATATATTTATTATTGTCTCATAAGCATGCCATTTACTGGCTAGAAATGCATTTTTCTTCTGTTCATTCCTTAATTTATATAAATTCAGTGATTAATTTGTAAAGCTGATTTCTTTAATGCAGAGTGATGTTTTTCTAATATGCTCAAATGCAATGCAATACAATGCAGCAGACACTGTATATCATAAACAGGTATAATGCTTTCTTCTCCTTGTTCAATCATAGCTCTTCATCTGCATGTTTGGTGGGCTAATTAATAATATAATTGTTTGTGAAGGCACATGCCATTCAAGAGCTGGCAAAGAAAAAATTCCATAGGCTAAGAATTGGCATTGTATGTTCTGAGAAAGAGGTCAAGCCAGAGAAAGGGCTAAAGTTAGAGAAGGAACTCAAATTAGAAAAAGACCCCAAGTCAGAACAAAAGGACAAATTTAACATGTTGGTGAAGAAGCAGACAAAGAAGCCTTTCGGCCAGACCATACAGGAACTGGCTGGCTCTGACTTCTCCTCTGGTGCCGCTCTTGCCACCACTGGAAATATCCATAACAGTCCTGTTGCAACCCAAACTGCTGGTTGTGAGAGGCCAAGCAATACTGACACGTTTGTGGATGGTAACTCGTCCCTGGCTGATAATACTTTAGAGAAGGTGGAAGAACTAGCATCAGGTATTATAGCTTAAACAATTTTATTTTAAATTATGATCATCTGGAATTTCATGTGGGTATTCAAAGAGGATGATATTATTTTCGCCATGTTTTCCTCGAGAATGGGGATATCACCATCATATGCCCAAAAAGATTCAAAAGTTGTTTTCAAGTTTCACGAGGCCATTATATGTTATGACTGATGTTATGTTTAATTATACTTGATAAGAAATATGTCATGAAAGGTGCTCATTCATGGTAATTGAGTTGTTTCCTTCTGATTTCTTCTGTGTTTCAGGGAAGGGTCTCCTATCTAAACTGGGGCAGAAACCATCTGTGCTTGATGAGAACCATCGTGCGACTTATAACATTTCAAGTCAACCGGTGTTTAGATCAGAGTCAATATTTACAACCTTTGATGGTGAAATCAAGCAGCTAGTTGCTGTATGTAACAAAAAACTTTTCTCTCTCTCTTTTATTTATTCCATGAGTACTTATTATCTGTGCTCAAAATCATATTCTTTCCGGTTTTTTCTATCAGGTTGGCCTTCACGCAGAATATTCATATGCTAGGAGCCTGGCCCGTTTTGCTGGAACTCTTGGTCCTGTTGCTTGGAAAGTTGCCTCACAGAGGATTGAACAAGCACTACCTGCTGGATATAAGTTTGGTCGTGGATGGGTTGGAGAATATGAGCCACTTCCTACCCTAGTATTAATGCTTGAGACAACACAGAAAGAATCTGCTTCGTTTTCAAAGTTGCAGTCTCCTGCTGATGTGCAGAAGAATGACACGGCCTTTAGAATCCATGTTCCTGCTAAGGTGCATCCTGTGAATCGGCCTATTTCTGAAGGAAATTCTCCTCTGTTTTGTCCTGCTAATGGGCCCACCTCAGAAGGGAAAACGCCGCATTTTGCTTCTGCTGGAAAGAAGCCATCGACCCCTGTTAATGTTGTTAATCAAAAGCATAATCCATTTTCTAAGACTTCTGCTGAGCCAACGAATATGGTCTCAAAGCAAGTTGAATTGAACTTGCCACCCTCAGCAAGCCAAAGTAACAGTGATCTTGTTGCAGGAAAACAGGTTTCAGTTAAATTAGAAGCAGGAGCATTTAAGTCAATTGAGATGGTGCCAAGGAACATGAATCTCTTGCAGTCATTACCCTCGAAACAGCTGAATAATAAGGGAAATGTGACGAGTAATTCTGGAGATACTGGAGTGACCAGTCCATCTTCTGATAATGTTCCCATTCAAATGGCCAGGGCAGCTACTTTCTTTCCCCAGGGGCCAGAGCAGGGCCTTAATGATCCAGTTCAATTGATGAAAATATTAAACGAGAAGGCTCAAAAGCAACATAATTCTTCAAATCAATCCCCAATTAATTCTCCACCAGTAATGTCATCAGTTCCATCTATAAGAAGAGATGAGTCTAGCAATGCTACTGCTGCTCGTGCTTGGATGTCTGTTGGGGCTGGAGGGTTTAAACCTCCGTCTGAAAATTCAACCTCGCTCAAAAATCAGATTTCTGCTGAGCCGTTATACAACCCAACTCGAGAATTCCATGCGCAAATTCCACGAGTTAGAGCGAAACTTCCTCTTTCTGTAGGCATGGAGTTTCAGACTGAGAGTAACAGTTTTCCACCTCCGGGATTTGTCCCACAACCTGTTCGTGCAGTAAATGGAGCATATTTCCAAAATAGACCGATGGTTTTCCCTCAATTAGTAACGAATGATTTTGCTAGGTTCCAGATGCAGTCTGCTTGGCGAGATCTTAGCCCACGTTCTCAGCCAAGGCTGAAGCAGGAAGGACTTCCTCCAGACTTGAATATTAGCTTCCAGTCTCCTGGATCTCCTGTGAAACAGTCTTCAGGTGTTCTCGTTGACTCACAGCAGCCAGACCTGGCATTGCAGCTCTGAGTATGGACTGTTTTCTCTAGGAATTGGAGAATTCTGGAAAAGCTAAGGTAATTTTGGCTTGAGTTGGTTTAAATTCCGTCTTATATGCCTCAAGCACTTGACTTGGTCACATGGCCATAGAAGGCCGATCACCAAACTTATGAAACTAAGTCGCAGTCTCAGATGAAGTATGTTACCAATGAAGATGTTAGATTGCATCCTTGACTTGGGGCATTTTTATTAGTGACGATTCTGGGAGGACTTGGGGAAGGATAATTTTGAATAGAGCTTCTTTCTTCTGTCATCTTTTTCCTAACAAGAAGTACTGACTTTGAAAATGGAATGCGACATATCTGTAAAATCCCAGGTAGCTAAATTCTCAGTAGAGTCAAGTCATGGTGATTTTTTTCATGATTGTTGTTTAATGTTCAAAGGTAATGAATTAGATCTAGAAGTAGATGTAAAACTTAGTTGATGCGTTGTATATATATTACAGATGTACTGAAATTATTTCTTAGATTGCAGCTGTACTCGATGCCTTCGACTTAATTGCTATTGATTGATTAATATGTAGATGAAGTTGTTGATTAAGAGTATAATTGGCAGGATTGGTTCTATTATGTGTCAACTGCTCTGGGAGGTTATGTAAACAGAAACAAATACACTGACCAGATGAGATAATGAAACCTTCAAGAGTTGAAAAGCTAGTGTGATCCTATGTTGTTAAAGGCATCGCCTTGGCGTTCTAGGCGAGTTTTTCAAATAATCACTTAATCCATAGAGAGTGGTTAGATATTCTAAGTTATGGCTCTTTATATTTTAGACAAAATGTTTTTATGTTTGAATAGTTAACTCATTTTTGGCTGGCGTTTAGACAGCACTAGATCATGTTTGCAGAAACTAAAACTTTTCAATTTAGGTCATGAAATGATTGGATGGAGAGTTTCATTATGATATGGAGTATCTAGGCTTATCTGTATGCTTACTTGCTCCTTTCTATTCATGTCAATTTAGTTCATTTCCAACGAGATGAATTTTTTTTCAAAATCATCGCCCATGAGTTTTCTCAAGAGTAAATGGGTGTATTTGGCAACTTTAATTTATTGACCGACACAAAGGTATGGATTAATAAAGATTTGTTATATTTCATGATCTTGGAAAGTTGGTCGTTAAATGAAATAATTAGCAATAACAACACATTATTATGCATTAGATTAAAAATAAACTGTGTAATTGGCTGCTACTAGGCATTGCTGCATTTCTACGTAAGTGCATATGATCTGCTACTAATATTATTTGTATGAATAATTGGTTTAAAAAATTTATAAAGTTGAGTTAGTGTTTGAGTTATTTTTATTTGCTTAAGATTATTTCTAAATATAGTAAAAGCACAAACAATGTTATTAATTAGTCAGTTTTTTCTCATTTTGGATGTAAATAATTTCACGCTGACTACTAATTGAATTGGAAGGAAGATAAGAACGGGTAAAAAGATTTTTGTTGGCGGGTTACCTCAAGAGGCCCTCCAGCTGAAGATCCACGTCAGATGGACTCATCATATTGTCAGTGGCCACACTCTTAAGCATACAGATAAACTAATAATTCCTTGCTCCGTACGTATGACATCCTTGTGTGTTAATGCAGAAACTGAGCTATTGATTTTAAGAGGGAGCCTAATTTGCTGCTTTGTGACTTTTGCATGCATTTATTCATTAATGGGTAAATTTTGTTTAGTTTGATTGAATGGTCGTTTGTTCGCTTCTGAAGATTGGCAACAGAGCATACGGTGAAGGAGCAGCAACTGATGAAGTATTTGGATTACTGGGGTGGCTCGGCTCGGCTCCTGCTGCTTCTAATATCATCCCAATCCAGGGGGGCAAAGGACAAAGGTTCTTTCTACTTCTGTAGTTCTAATTTTCTTCTTCGAAGGAATGAATTTATTCTTTCTTCTTAAATATTTGCACCAATTTTTTTTAACTTACTTGTGACTCTGCATATATGCTCTCACCCTTAAGGTTGTACACCAAGAAGAAAAAGATTAACAATTCAAGAGGTTAATTAGATGCAGGCCATTGTATAATCAGTCTTCTTTTACCTCCATTCGGACACTTCACTAAATTGCTAAGATTCAATTGGGAAGGGGAATCGATGATGACAAATTGAAAAAAATTAATATTTGGGATGAGGATGAGGAAAATTTAATACCCATTTCTTATTCGGGGAAATGATGAGGATTAAGAAAAATCTTCATCCTCTCCCCATTACCTATTTAAGTTTTAATTTATTTATTTTTAATTTTTTAATAAATATGTTCAGTTTTCTATTTATAATTTTATATAGATATAAATAAAAAAATCTTAATATTTATAAAAAATATATATAAATTATAAATAGTATAAGAGCTTAAATGAAATAATTAAATATATAATCATTTTTAATGAGAGACCTATCATTTTAGTAAATTACGGACTAAACAAAAAGACAGAAAATACGAATTTCATTCTTCAATATAAATTGTTATTTGTTTAATAGATATTATCAATTTTTTAAATATGTGCTTGATTTTTGGACAAAATAATAGTTCAAATAATATATTTTTTAATGATTTAAATTTATTTTAATAAAATTTTATTTATTATTCGGGGTTCGGAACCCCTCGAGGATCCCTTTTATTATTAGAGGATTCTCATTCCCTCTCCTGAAATAATTACGAGAAAACGGGAACATCCAAAAATTATCGAAAATGGATTCAGGAATGACGATCCTCTCCCCTCCCATCCTCATGCCCTGTAAGGGAAAAAGAAGAAGAAAAACAACAGAAGAATAATCTAAATGCTAGTATTATACGAGGTTGGTTCTCGACTAAGGCTGGTGAGACGTCCACATATCGCTCTCAGATTTTTTTTAAAAAAAAATTATACCTCCTAATAACTAATGAATAAGAGCTCCAAAATTTAAAAATGAACCTAAATTTTAAAAATGACTTCAGATCCCGAAGATCTCAAGGCCCGACTTTATTATAGTATTTATCCTTAAATTATAGTTATTTGAAATTCAGTCTCTGATAATCACCATTAATCACGTTAACGTTCTATATCTCTTATAAAATCCCCTAAAGTAGCTCTTTACTACCATTTAACACTAAATAGTTGTTATTTATAACAAAATGACCCCAGATCATAGATTTTGCTTCTTTCACTGCATTGAAGGGTAAAAATCATCATTTTTTTTCTCTCTAAAACAGATCAAGGCAATCACATTAAACATGATAGAAAAATTAGAGCAAAAAAGAAAAATAAACATCCCTCGTAATAAATATTTTAGACCCTTACGATATCGATATCGGAGTAGAATTACAGAATTTAAAATGAGGACTATTAAATTTGAAATTAATATATGAATTTGAAATATTTCATGTTCAATATTAGAAGTTTCAACTTCAATAACAATAATTTTAAGTAAATTATTATTGTTTCAACTTTAATATTCAGGTACCCATATATGCAACAACAAAAATAGCAATGGCTTATACACCAAATAATCAATTACTTACAGCCAAAAAATGATCACCCGAAACTTGATCCCTTTCTCCTTAAAATTCCTGAAAATGCATTAATCCCAACTCTATTTTTTTGCTTGTTCTTCAAACTATTGGACCCGATTTTCTCCTTCTTCTTCTTTAAAACACACACATCGCCATTGCACACGTATCGTTTTTCTTGTGAGGATTCTGAAAAACAGCCGAAAATGTTTGGGAAAAATGCCATGGGAGACACTTTTAATTAGCTCTAGGTTAATGAATGCATAATGGGTCAGTTTAGTTTGAGTATTTGCTCACAATATTTATAATAGAATTGAAGAAGCAATTCCCCATTTTTACTCGTTAAAAACGTGTCAATGTTGGCAGACTGTAACCACAAGGTTTTTATTTATTTTTAATATTATTTATTTATTTATTATTATTATTTTTGTGTGGATTTGACCATATGGTTGTGCACAAAAATTGGCACACGTTTCACTTTTTAAAACCATTAGTTTTTGTTTTAAATAAGGAATTATAGACCGAACTTGGTCTTTAATTTGACGAAGAATAGTATGTGGTAGTTGGTATAAAAGTCAATGAAACATGACATCCACCGAAAGTAAATGAAAAAAAATTAATTTTGTGGGTGGGTCCCACGTGTATAAAAAATTAATAAGAATAAAATTTACTATTTACACAGTAAATCTCATGCCTATAAATAAAAGTTTTATTTCATTCTCAACTAAATCCTATGTATTCTAAGAGAGAAAAATATTATTTCTTCTTAAGAATTTGTGAGAGTTGTAATTCTCATATTCTAAGAGAGTGTGAGATTGTTCACTCATTGTGTTTAGAGAGAGGTTGTAAAATTCTTTCTACTATAGTGGAATCATTCTACTTTTGCCCGTTGATATTTCGCTTACCACGTTAAATTTGTGTCTCATTACTTTATTTAATTGTTAATATTCATGGTAGGTTAAACCTCTTAATTATTATTGTATTGTTATATGGTAGACAACGCCTCATGAACTAACAATTATTCTCAATTTCACTTTACTTGCGTGCCAGCTTCAGCCCATGATCCCCTAACGGTGGTATCAGCGTTTCATGTTCAGAGTTATTGTTCACATAGACTATTCACGTATATAATACTATTCACATATACGGTACTATTCATATATATGATATTTTATACGTTACTATTCACAGTGAAATTGTAAAAGTCGGTTCAAGTGAGAAGCTGATCGTCATCAGAAACATGGCTGAGAAAGTTCGAAATTGAGAAGTTCAACAGAAATAATTTTTCCATATGGAAACTTAAAATAAAAGTAATCTTGAGAAAAGACAACTGTTTAGTAGCAATTGGTGAGAGACCAGATGAAATGATTGATGAAAAATGAAAGGATATGGATGACAACGCTATGGGCAACTTGTATATAGCCTTAGCAGATTCCGTGTTATCCAACGTTGCAGAGAAGTTGATTGGAAAAGATATTTGGAATGCACTTATCAAATTGTACGAGATCAAGTCACTACATAACAAAATCTTCTTGAAGAAAAAACTTTACACTTTTCGAATTAGTGAGTTCACATCCATGACGAATCACATCAACAACTTGCATACACTATTTTCCTAAGTCACTATGTTGGATTATAGATATGTACAAATGAACTTACTGAGATTCTGCTTCAAAGTCTACCGATTCGTATGATCAACTTATCATCAACTTAACAAGTAATATTGTCATTAGAAATCTAGTATTTGACGAAGTTGTAGCTGCTACTCTGGAAGATGAGTCTGGGCGCAGAAATAATGAAGATAATGTTAGTCTCTAAGACATGCCACAAGATCCTAAATATGATTATATGTGTGAAAATTACGAGAAAAATGGCGGAATCACTTACATTGTAATTTGGAGAAATTTCGAAATTTCTTTTGGATGAAGCTCTAAGCTTGTTGTTTATGCCTTGGGTGAGTTTCCATATCACCTTATTTGACTTCTCCAAGTGCTAGCTTTGTGAAATTTTGAAGCAAAATTTCATAACCAATAAGAGAAGTATTCGGCCAAGCAAGGAGAGAAAGAGAGAGTGTGTGTAAAATTCAAGATTTGGTGGTTGTTGTGTTAAAAAAACATTTAATAAATTAAGCCAACTACTTCCATCAAGTTATGACCTTTGATGTAAGTCATATGGTCCCACCACATTTTAAATTCAAAATTTGAGTTGGCTTTTTCAACACACAACTTGACTTGGTCCCACCAAAGTCAAAGATATTTTGTGTTCCAAAAACACAAAAATACACACGCAAAGTCACAGGCAATTTTAATCGGGTTCGTTTAATTCCAATTAAACGAATTTACAGTCGCACCATAATTAAATCCAATTTAATTAAATAATTATGTCTCGCAAAATTATTACGATAGTCGCTTTCGAATTAATTCTAAATTAATTCGTTCGCCCGAATTAAAATCCAATTTTAATTTTGTATTGAAATCCGATTTCAATTAATATATCTGATATATTATTTTAGCCACAAATAAATAAATTAATTAGAAAAATCCAATTTAACTACTAAATTTATTTTATCGATTAATTCTAAATTAATCGCGTTCTCTCTTCTATACGAAGTTAATCCCAGATTAATTCTTGCCGCAATTAATCCCAGATAACTTTTCTCTCTTATAATTAATCTCAGATTAATTCTATTTGAGTCAAATGTCATTGGTGAATCTTTGGGAAGCGACCCAAGAGATTATATTTTATCAGAATTCACACATTTTTGTAGCAATGAAATAATTTTTCGGATTTTTCGGATTTGTTTTGGGTTATTTATTTATTTATTTATATAAAATATCTTCCATCTATGTAACGGGCTTTGGGCTAGTGACTCCCAAACCAGTTGGCTTTAGGGAACTAGATATTAAGACACCCCTACAGACTCAATTACTCAGACTTCAGATATATATATTTTTTGTAACATCTTCGATTCATATAGCGAGCGTTGGGCCAATGACTCCCAAACCAGTTGGTTTTAGGGCACTAGGTGTTAAAACACCCATACAGACTTAATGACTCGGATCTCAGACGTTTTTTTTTATAATCCCATTGTTTTTTTATATGCTTCATCCAATTAAAATAGATCACTGAATATTACAAACTTTTCAATTACATCTCATGTTCGTATGTTACCATGTATGTTGATAATAGCTGTCAATTGAGCATATGAAGATTCATTTTAGTAAGTTTTATGGAGAATTCAAAAATTAAATAATTTAAAAGGAAATAAACAAAAATTAACTTGTTCCGAAATATGTTGAGTTACGTCTCAGGAGTGGAAATTTTTTACTCAGCTATCTCAAACCAATTTCACCCGATTAATCAAATCAAAAACACAAAATATTTTTTTTTTGAATTTTTTTAAAAATTTTTCTTTTTTTTTTTTGAGTTTTCGAAAAATTTTGGACTAAAAAAAAATATAAAAACAAGATACTAGTCAACTATTCCTCACCCCCAAACCTAAATGAAACATTGTCCCCAATGTCTTAAAAATAGAAGATGAATTTATAAGATAATACCTGGTTAGCTGAAATTCTACATGTAAAAATGAAATTTAAAGCTTAAGATCCAGATTAATCCGACGCTTCTTACGATCATTATCAGACCAGTTAATCTTGGAAATGATATGATCAATTTGTGGTTCAAAGGCTAAGATTTGGTCAATTAAATACTGGACAGTTCTGGTAGTGAAGAAGAGTTCTTTTAAAGGTTTTGACACAAATCCATTTCTACGGGCATCATCAAGAAATACACAAAGAAAATCATAAAATCCATATGCGTTGAACAATTCAATTGGTTTCTGGTGTATGTTCAGGTTCGCCCAAGATAACACTGTAAAGATTTCCTCCATCGTACCCAAGCCACCTGACAAAGCAATAAAAGCATCAGCACATTTAATCATTCCTACCAGTCGTTCAGACATACCTGACACAATTAGTTCATCTCCGTTTGATGGTCCTATCAGATTCGCCTCTGCCAAAGGTTTTGGGATGATTCCCAAGACTTGACTGCCTCCATCCTGTACGACCTTTGAAATGATCCCCATTAGTCCAAGATTGCCACCACCATATACTAGGTGCATATTCCTTTCAGCTAAGACTCAACCTAATTCTTGTGTTGCTGATACGTATTGTGGCTTAGTACCAACACTAGTGCCACAAAAGACACATATATTTACAACTCGTCTTCTTGAAGTGACTTCCATTTTATGTATGTTTCTTTTCTTAAACCTGGATGCCTTCAAAAGTGCAAAGATTAGTTGAATTTATAACACCTGAAAAGGGGTGAGTAATAATAGCACTAGTACCTGCGAAATGACAATTATTAGTTAAACAGTAAAATGTATCGTGAAAGGTCAAAAAGATCTGGATCCTGTCGGAGAAAATAAAAGAAAATAACAAAACAAATCACAATTATTAGGAAAAGACAAAGAGATATAATATTTACAAGAAAGTAACGGCTTGAATGACGTCTATGCGTCAGAGACAAGCTTCCCATATAATTTTCTTATAAATTGGCAAACAAGGTCTTTTAGAGTCAGATTCCCGAGACTGTATTGTTGTATTTCTTTTCGAAATTGTGTATGTAATTTACGAATGGCTATATGAACATATCCACTGGGATGCGTCTCAAGAGTCGAAGATATATCATCTAAAGTAGACCCGGCCGGTGGTTCGGTTCCGGTTCGGAACCAAACCAAATCGGCCGGTTTCCGGTTCCAAAAGTGTGGAACCGGAACCGAACCGGTTAATTCCGGTTCGGTTTCGGTTCCACACTTAAGTGGAACCAGAACCATAAACCGAACATGAACTGAACCGGTCGGTTCCGGTTCAGTTACGGTTCCCCTTCCGTTTTTTTTTTAATTTAATTTAATTTTAAAAATAAATTTTAAAAAATAGAAAAAAATTCTATAATCGTAATGTTTTTTCAAACCATCACATCATTTTTATAGAATCTTTTTTTTTATAAAATTCTTTTAACATAGAATCCTTTTTATAGCTAACTCTTGGCTAGTGCTTTCTTTATATAAGCGATGTAGGATATTTGTTATTTGGCTATTGTGTCCCACATCACTTATATGAAGAAGTCAATAACCAAAAGTTGGTTATAAAAAGGATGCGGACATTCATGTTTTAGTATTGCAATTTTAAACCTTATTATTATTAATAAAAAAAATTGAGATTTACTTGTGGAACCTTACGGTTCCAAGTAATTATTATTAGTTTTTTTTTTATTTTTTTTTACTTTCGGTTCCAACGAATCGTACGGTTTCGGTTAGAATCGTTGGAACCGTTGGAAGCGTTCGGTTCCAGCGGTTCCAACCAGTTCGGTCAGGGTGAGAACCTTTACCGAACCGGTCAAGTTCCGGTATGGTTCCGGAACCGGTTGGAACCGGAACCGTCCGGTACCAACCGGTTCGGTTCCGGTTCCGAACCGGAACCTTGGCCGGGTCTAATCTAAAGACTCCTTACTCAAGCCATCCCTAATGAATTTAATTTTATCTTCACGATTATCAGACACCATTCCCAATGAACGACAACGAGTATTGCAATTCTAGCGTGCACATTTGTAACAAACACCCATTTTATTACCTCTACGTTTATTTGCATAGGTGCTTCTTCCAAAACTAGGTAAATAAGAATTACAAGAATCAGAATACTCACCTGCTAATCGGACTCGTGCTTCAATAATCCAACGAATGTCATTAGGAATACATTTGATCATCAGTAGTCTCATCCGTTCCAAGCGACCTTTATAGATCTTCATCAGAGAGTTTTGAGGGAGAGAAAGAAATTGCTTGTGAAGATTTCCAAGAACTTCTTCCATCATGAAATCTGACTTTACCCACACAAATTAAACAGAAAAAAATAAAACACACCAAATCAAAATATATACACAAATTGCATGGGTTGCCTCCCAGCTAGTGCTAAGTTTAACTTCGTCAGCTAGACATGATTGCCCGAACGTTAGAATGGATATGAAAGTGTGACACTTTCTTTTTGTCGCTCAAATGATTCTCCCCACTAGTGCTTGACATGCTGACCGTTAACCTTGAATGTTTCGTTGGTGTTGGGATCAAGTAACTCAACAACTTCATATGATAAAACCTGAGTGATCACAAATGGATCTGACCATCTTGATTTCAACTTTCCAGGGAATAGTTTCAACCTCGAATTGTACAACAACACGTTGCATTGGTTCCAAATGTCTGCGCATTACTTTTTTATCATGCCATTTCTTGGTATTTTCTTTGTACAGTTTGGCATTCTCATAAGCCTGTAGGCGAAATTCCTCCAATTCATTGAATTGATGGAGTCTTTTCTCTCATGTAGCTTATGGATCAAGATTCAACTTCTTCAGTGCCCAATACGCATTGTGTTCAAGCTCCACTAGCAGATGGCACGCTTTCCCAAACACCATTTGATATGGGGACATACCAATATGTGTCTTGTAAGCTGTCTAGTAGGCCCATAATGTGTCATCCAGTTTTGTAGACCAGTCCCTCATTGTTGATCCAACAGTTCTCTCCAAGATTCTTTTGATCTCCCTGTTTGAAACTTCAACCTGTCTATTTGATTGTGGATGGTAGGCAGTGGAAACTTTATGAGTAACTCCATATTTGGATAGAAGTGCATCGAAATATTTGTTGTAGAAATGTGTGCCACCATCACTGATAATCGCCCGAGGTATTCCGAAGTGAGTGAAAATATTCTTTTAAAGGAATTTGATCACCACTTTTGAATCATTGGATGACAGTGCAATTACTTCAACCCATTTGGAGATGTAGTCTACTGCAACCAGTATGTACATGTTTCCGAATGATGGAACAAATGGTCTCATAAAATCAATCCCACATACATCAAATATCTCTACTTCTAGAATATTTTACAGTGATCCTTCATTTCTCCTCGACATATTTCCCGTTCTCTGGCACCTGTCACATTGAAGAGCAAAAAGATAAACATCTTTTAAAAGAGTGGGCCAGAACAAACCTGATTGAAGGACTTTAGCTGCAGTTTTATTTCCGCTGAAGTGTCCGCCGTATGGTGATGAATGACAATGTTACAAGACACTGTTGACCTCCTCATGTGGAACACACCATCTCAGTAATTGATCAGCACATCGTTTGAACAGGTACGGCTTATCCAAGACATAATGCTTAACTTATTTGAAGAATTTCTTCCGTTGCTGAGTTGTCCATTCCAACAGCCATTTTCCCAATACTATGTAGTTAACATAGTCAGCATACCTAGGGAAATCGTGTTGTTTCATGGCAAATAACTGTTCATAAAGAAAAATTTCTTTGATTGTCAGTTATTTGCCAGCTGTTTCTTCATTCTCGAGCCTCGATAAATGATCTGCCACTTGATTTTCTGTCTCTTTTCTGTCTCGGATCTCCACGTCAAATTCTTGCAGTAGAAGTATCCAACGGATCAATCTGGGCTTGGCATCTTTCTTTGCGATCAGGTATTTGATTGCTGAATGATCTGTGTAGTCCACCACTTTGGGACCCAGCAGATAAGATAGAAATTTGTCAAAAGCGAACACAACTGCTAGCAACTCATTTTCAGTGGTTGTGTAGTTGAGTTGAGCTTCATTTAGAGTTCTGCTGGAGTAATAAATGGTGTGGAAAATCTTTAATTTACGTTGTCCCAAAGCTGCACCTACAGAAAAATCACTAGCATCACACATCACTTCAAATGGAAGAGTCCAATCTGGTGCTACAATGATGGGGGCAGAGACCAGCTTCTGTTTCAAGATTTCAAAAGCTTCGTGGCATTCTTTAGTGAAGTTGAAAGACACATCCTTTTCCAGAAGATTGCATAGAGGTTTGTCAATCTTTGAAAAGTATTTGATAAATCTCCTGTAAAAGTCAGCATGTCCGAGAAAACTCCGAATCCCTTTGACAGATGTTGGTGGAGGTAGTTTTTCAATTATCTCGATCTTTGCTTTGTCTACCTCGATTCCCTTTTGTGAGATCCGATGTCCAAGAATAATGCCTTCCTGCACCATAAAGTGGCATTTCTCCAAGTTTAGTACCAGATTGGTATCTTCGCATCTTTGTAACATATGTTCCAGATTTTGCAAGCAGTAGTCGAAAGAGTCTCCAAAGACAGAGAAATCATCCATGAAAACCTCCATACTTTGCTCCAGCATGTATGAGAATATGGCCATCATGCAACGTTGAAATGTAGCAGGGGAATTACATAGTCCAAATGGCATTCTGCGAAAAGCGAAAGTACTATACGGACATGTAAAAGTGGTTTTCTCCTGATCTTCTGGGGCGATGACAATCTGATTGTACCAGAATATTCTTCCAGAAAATAATAGAACTCATGTCCCACTAGTCTGTCCAGTATTTGATCAATGAATGGCAGCGGAAAATGGTCTTTCCTCGTTGCTTTGTTCAGTTTCCTGTAGTCCATGCATACTCTCCATCCAGTCACCGTTCTTGTTGGAATCAGCTTGTTCTTCTCATTTGTGACTATAATAATTCCTCATTTCTTTGGCACACACTGCATAGGACTCTCCCAAGTGCTGTCTGAGATGAGATAAATGATGTCAGCATCCAACCATTTGATGATTTCTTTCTTCACGACCTTCTTCATGATTGGATTAAGTCTCCGTTGATGTTCCACTGTGGGTTTGTACCCATCATTCATCAGAATTTTATGCATATAAAATGATGGACTAATGCCTCGGATGTCTGCTATAGTCCAGCCAATGGCAATCTTGTGTTCTCGTAACACTCTTAGCAACTTTTCTTCCTGCTCCAATGTTAGCGAAGAAGAAATAATCATAGGTAATTCAGAAGAGTTTCCAAGGAATACATACCTGAGATGGCTCGGCAGTAGCTTCAGCTCCAGCTGCGGTGGTTCTTCAATCGAAGGCTTGATTCGATCTTTCTTCGGGAGTTCCAGACTTACAACTGATGGTGTTGATTTGAAACGAAAAGGCTTGTTAAGATAGTTAATATATTCCAGGATTTCAGCATCTAGCTTGCTATCAGTCATGTTGGTGATGCAAGCTTCAAGTTTATCCGTGGGAATTGTATCAGTATCCTGGACGATACTATCAACAACATCAATACTGAAACATTCCTCCTCATTTTCATCACTTGAGAATTTCATGGCTTTGAAAACATTGAAGGTAACTTCTTGGTCCTGAACTTTCATGGTTAGTTCTCCTTTTTGTACATCAATAACAGTTTGACATGTAGCCAAAAATGGTATCCCAAGGATGATATGCACATCTTTGTCTTCCTCCATGTCAAAGATGATGAAATCTGCTGGGAGAATGAGTTTGTCAACTTTGACTAGCACATCTTCAACGACTTCTCTCGGAAATGCGAGCGTTCGATCAATAAGTTGCAGAGAGACTGAGATGGGTATTGCTTCTCCAATTTACAGTTTCCTTTAAATAGAAAAAGGCATTAAATTAACACTTGCACCTTGTAGGCACTGCATTTTTGCATATTAGTCCCTATGATGAGTCTCATTTGGAGGCACTACCTTTTAAGTCACGGAAGTCACGAGAAACGGACGTCGGAAGGGGAAATTCAGAATAAACAAGGTTCACTATTTTCGTTCGTGCTGCGTTCGTTAATTCGTTCGAACTCCAAACAGATTGCGGGCGTTCGTGCCGCTTTCTAGGAGGCATTCGAACGGTGTCGGTAATTCTGGTTTTGCTGCAAGCCTCACATTAAGCCCAATTCGCCTAAACCTTGGCCCACACGCCCAAGCCCACTTAAAACACATATTTAACACATGGTGAAATCAAAACAAATCTAAATAATCACCTACCAAAATAATAAAATACTTACACAAATTAAAGAAATTGCATGCCTAATTAAAATCAATCAACAAATTAAATGCCTAATCCAAGCCAATCAAATATTCAACCTTCCTAATCTAAACCAAATCAAATCCCTTGCTTTCCTTGTCCAACACCAAATCAAATCCTTGCTCTTAATGCACCAAATCCCTTCCTTGTGAGACAAGGTATAGCCCTAGCCCTTCTCTATATAAACCACACTTTTCCAAGGCATCAATCTCTCATAGTTCACACCCATTACAGAAAAAAAGAAGAAAAGAATTTCCAACTCTTTTCCCCTAGCTCATTCACATAAGAAACACCCAAGCTTATAGAGACAACTCTCCCTCACTCTCAATAACAAAAGATCACAAACCAAAGAACCCCCATCGCCTTGACCAAAACACATCCCGAACAACCCCTTCACCTCACCGAAAAACACATCCCAAACAGCCCTAAAACACGCATACAACAGCCCTAAACACACACATAAAACAGCCCCCGAACCACACCATAACACCACCGAAAATAACACCCAAAATAGTAGCCAAAACATCCCAAAAAACAGTAACTAAAATACAGCAGCAAAACAGTAGCAACGGCAGCGAATTGGAGTCAAAATCAGCAGCAAAAGACGGAGAACGATGACTCAAAATAGTAAGACAACGAAAGAGAACAGTGAACCAGTGAACCGGAAGAGTTACAGAGCATCCACCCTTCCGACGATCGTGTACCGTACATCCGAGAGGTGATTTAAAAGATGAACTTGTTGATGTATGTATGTGAATGTAGAAGCATGATATTCTTAGAAATAAGTGTTACTTAAGCCTGATTAAATTATTATATAAATCCTTTCATTACAAGTGGCATAAGTAAGGGACCATTCCGAACCCAACGGTTTGAGGTCTTCCCTTGCGAGGGGTGAGTGCGGCCTTAAATCTCATTTTCCCGGTTCACACCGGGTGGCGACTCCATTATTCTCCGGTTTAGTCCCCCGTGGCTACTCCGTACTCCCGACCGGGCCGCGAGCCCGGGACAGCATGCGTCGCCCAGTTTCATGTGTTCCCACAGTCTGGCGACTCCACGGGGATAGAGAATTAGCCCCAAAATATTGTCTTGTAATGTTTGGATTTATGTTTTAATTGACCGTGTCTATAGTGGATAAAGTGAGGGTTTAATCAAAGGCATTTTAAGGCTAGGTAATGGTTTGGTGTCTTCCTTCACTCACTACCTTTCTAGAAGGAAAAGCTGTGAAGGCACCTAGATAGCCATTTACTCGTAGCCTTTTGTGATGGACTAATTTGGAGGACTCGTTGTTTATTCCTGACACCAAGAGATAAGAGCCTAAGAGACTTGGGTATTTAAGCGAGCCTCGCTCCACCTTCCCTCTGGAGAATCTACAACGAGAAATCCATTTGACAGTCCGTCACACACCATAGCTCATTGGCACGTACCTTAGTGTATAAAAAGGGGTGCGCTCACTTGGTTGCTCGAACCCTTGAGTGGGGAGACCTAGTTGTGAGCCATCCTTCGCCGGTGAGAGCCTTTGTCTATACTCTTGCTAACCCACCCATAGACCGGGTTGGCTAAAGTAACAATTATTTCCTTGAATATGTGCTTGTGGACCATCCTCATTTGGATGCAGTTGGACTATTGTCAGAAATGCGGACTTGCTGGGCCATTTAAACTGGGGCGAGTTCGTACCTTATGACTGTTAGGCCCAAAGCTTCTGAAATGTTGATGGGCCATTCTGTAGGAATTATTGTTTTACGTTTGTATTATCTTTCTTGTATGCTTGTGTTTGGGAACATTGTCATTTGGATCCATTCAGACATTTTTTTCATGAGATATGGGCTTGTTGGGCCATTTAAACTGGGACAAGAACGTACCTTATGACGATTGGGCCAAAGGCTTCTAAATGTTGATGGGCCATTTTGTGTTTGTGTTCGGAACATTACCATTTGGATTTAGTTGGGCTCTTTGCCATGAGATGTGAACTCGTTGGGCCATTTAAACTGGGACGAGTTCACTCCTATGACAGTTAGCCCTAAAACTTTTAAAATGATAATGGGCCGATTTGTTCGAAAATTTTAATTGATTTAGTATGTTATATATGTTACATACATCTCATGCACATCATGCATACATGCATCATGTTAACCATTGTGTTCTGAAAGCCATCATAGATTCCCGTTGGGTTAGAAAAAAGGGAAGACTCACCAAAATACTGAGAACAGACATGAGTGAATCAAATATTGAGGTATCCCGGATAGATCAGTTGGAAAATGGTTTCGCCAAGATTACTGAACAGTTGCAAGCCTTGACTACTGCCATGACAAATATGGCTGTGCCCCGTGCTGGGGAAAATTCTGAGAATGTGAGGCGCGAGGAGCCTCAGAATGGATTGGGGGATGATATCCCCACTTTTGATGATGACATAGCAGAGTATGCAACAGGCAAAGTGATTGGGTCACAGGTAGAATTTCAGAAGCTTCGGGATCAGGTTGAAACAGTTACCCGCAAAATGGGGGGTAAACATGAAGAGTTGTTAGACTATGAGGCAATGACCTTCGGAGAACAGCTGCCAGCTCAGTTTAAAATGCCCGACGTGGCCAAGTTTAATAGGAATGGAGACCTGAGAGTCCATCTGCAGCAGTATGTCTCAGTCATGAGTTCAGTGGGCCTATCACAGCGCCAAGTCCAAAAGATGTTTGGGATGTCACTCGAGGGGGCACCCGTAGTATGGTACCATAGCCTTGAAAAGCAGATTAAGGAGGACTGGAGGGAGCTAGCTGATGCTTTCTTAAAGCAATATGTCACGGACCTGGAGATGACTTGTCACTCCGTGACTTGGAAAATATCAAACAGAAGCCGGATGAGAGCTTCATGGAGTATGTAGACCGCTGGAGAAGCCAGCTTCTGAAGATGCAGACTCGGCCCTCTGAGAAAGACCAAATCAAAATGATCATCAAGGGTACTAAACCCTCTATTTATAGTAAGCTGAGGAGGATGACTTCGATGATTTCTGATTTTCGACAGTTGAGGGAAACTGTCATGGATATAGAAGAAGAAGAAGCTGAGAACAGAAAGTTCTATGGCCAGAATATGAGGACTTTTGGGGGGCATTCTGAGGCCAAGCCCGCTGCGGCCGAAGTCGCTGCCATCAGAAACAGGCAATTCTCCAACCTTGGTAGGCCTTTGTCGAAGGTATTTGAAAAATTACAGGAATAAGGAATCTTGAAACCCTTAGAAGGCAAGCCACTTCCGCACCCCCACCACCACACATAAATGTGAACCTTTATTGTCACTTCCACCAGCTACATGGCCATGACACCGACAACTGCACCCACCTCAGGCATGAAATTCAAGATCTCATAGATTCCCATAAAATACCTAACCCATGAAAAGAAACCCTCAACAACCAAGCTTCTTACATGGATGACAGAGAAGAACCATAGGCCGAGGAAGAAGGTAGTGCTGCGGATGATGGAGATGTTCCTCCTAGTCTATTTGATCCAGTTTTTTTTTAAGAGACATTGATTTTGTTACTTGTTCGAACTCTTTTCCTCAACGATAATAAAGATGCTCATTTCGCTGAAACTCTTCTGCAATATGAGTATATTTGAGAAAAGTATTCAACCTTGGTACTATGGAATCCAGTGATGAACACGGGGAACCTTCGAAATAAGCAAACAGAAAAGATAAGATAGACATTCAGAAATTGGGAAATAGAGGCAGTGAAAATATCAGACTTGGAAGAGAATTAGTTCACCGAGCAGATCAACGTAGACAGATTGAAGCAGTAGCTTGCCTGAGGAAAAGAAGACTGAGCAGTCGCTAAGAGAATTAGCAGAAGACCTAACCCAACAGGATGAGAAACACACTCATGCATGCATGCATACATGTAACACATTTTGGCATTCGTTTTGTGTTTGTTTTGTATTCGCAGGTTTTGAAGAAGAAAAGAGAAAGCGGCAAAGAAAAAGTTAATCAGAAACGGTGAAAAGCACAGTATCGGATTCAGGTAATAATCCCAGGGTTGAGGCCCATATCAGTATCAATCAGGGCCGAGGCCCGCATCAGTACCAGTGTTAGGGATGAATCCCAGGGTTGAGGCCCATATCAGTATCAATCTGGGGCGAGGCCCACATCAGTAACAGTGTTGGGGCGAGGCCCACATCAGTTTCAGGGGTGAAGCCCATATCAGTATCAGTTGGGGGCGAGGTCCATATCAATATTAGTCTGGGGGCGCGGCCCATATCAGTAGCAGTATCAGTTTAGCCGGGAATGGCACTCCAAGAATGGAAACACAGTTTGAGAATGAACAAGCCGGGAATGACAATCCAAGAATGGAGCAGAGTTCAAGAATGAACAAGCCGGGAATGGTACTTCAAGAATGGAAATACAGTTCAGGAATGAACAAGCTGGGAATGACACTCCAAGAATGGAAGCATAGTTCGAGAATGAACACCTCACAGTAAAGGTTCGAGAATAGACCAACTCACAGTAACGGTTCGGGAATGGACCACCTTACAGTAATAGTTCGGGAATGGACAACTTACAGTAACGGTTTGGGAATGGACCACCTTACAGTAACGGTTCGGGAATGGACCACCTTACAGTAACAGTTCAGGAATGGACACCTCACGGTAACGGTTCGAGAATGGACCACCTCACAGTAACGGTTCGGGAATGGACCACCTTACAGTAACGGTTTGGGAATGGACCACCTTACAGTAACAGTTCGGGAATGGACACCTCACGGTAACGGTTCGGGAATGGACCACCTTACAGTAACGGTTCGGAAATGGACACCTCACAGTAACGGTTCGGGAATGGACACCTTACAGTAACAGTTCGGGAATGGACACCTTACGGTAAAGGTTCGGGAATGGACCACATCACAACACGGTTCGGGAATGAACCAGGGGTCGCAGCACCTCACCACCCAAATCAACTCAACACGTGAAATGTCAAGTGGCAGTTGGCGAGCCAAGTAAGTGAAAATGCATTGCATAACTTTGATAGGATTGTCACTGTTACACATTACACAAGTCCCATCAAAGTGGGGGCGACTGTAGGCACTGCATTTTTGCATATTAGCCCCTATGATGAGTCTCATTTGGAGGCACTACCTTTTAAGTCACGGAAGTCACGAGAAACAGACGTCGGAAGGGGAAATTCAGAATAAACAAGGTTCACTGTTTTCGTTCGTGCTGCGTTCGTTAATTCGTTTGAACTCCAAACAGATTGCGGGCGTTCGTGCCGCGTTCTAGGAGGCGTTCGAACGGTGTCGGTAATTCTGGTTTTGCTGCAAGCCTCACATTAAGCCCAATTCGCCCAAACCTTGGCCCACACGCCCAAGCCCACTTAAAACACATATTTAACACATGGTGAAATAAAAAAAAATCTAAATAATCACCTACCAAAATAATAAAATGCTTACACAAATTAAAGAAATTGCATGCCTAATTAAAATCAATCAACAAATTAAATGCCTAATCCAAGCCAATCAAATATTCAACCTTCCTAATCTAAACCAAACCAAATCCCTTGATTTCCTTGTCCAACACCAAATCAAATTCTTGCTCTTAATGCACCAAATCTCTTCCTTGTGAGACAAGGTGAAGCCCTAGCAATTCTCTATATAAACCACACTTTTCCAAGGCATCAATCTCTCATAGTTCACGCCCATTACAGAAAAAAAGAAGAAAAGAATTTCCAACCCTTTTCCCCTAGCTCAATTCACATAAGAAACACCTAAGCTTATAGAGACAACTCTCCCTCACTCTCAATAACAAAAGATCACAAACCAAAGAACCCCCATCGCCTTGACCAAAACACATCCCGAACAGCCCATTCACCTCACCGAAAAACACATCCCAAACAGCCCTAAAACACGCATACATCAGCCCTAAACACACACATAAAACAGCCCCCGAACCACACCATAACACCACCAAAAATAACACCCAAAACAGTAGCCAAAACATCCCAAAAACAGTAACTAAAATACAGCAGCAAAATAGTAGCAACGGCAGCGAATTGGAGTCAAAAGCAGCAGCAAAATACGGAGAACGACGACTCAAAACAGTAAGACAATGAAAGAGAATAGTGAACCAGTGAACCGGAAGAGTTGCAGAGCATCCACCCTTCCGACGATCGTGTACCGTACATCCGAGAGGTGATTTAAAAGATGAACTTGTTGATGTATGTATGTGAACGTAGAAGCATGATATTCTTAGAAATAAGTGTTACTTAATCCGAATTAAATTATTATATAAATCCTTTCATTACAAGTGGCATAAGTAAGAGACCATTCCGAACCCAACGGTTTGAGGTCTTCCCTTGCGAGGGGTGAGTGCGGCCTTAAATCTCATTTTTCCGGTTCACACCGGGTGGCGACTCCATTATTCTCCGGTTTAGTCCCTCGTGGCTACTCCGTACTCCCGACCGGGCCGCGAGCCAGGGACAGCATGCGTCGCCCAGTTTCCTGTGTTCCCACACACCTAAATAACATAAAGCCTTACCGATATAATGTTCTCCAATGGTGCATGGGACAGTGAAGCTGCCAGGATCTTTCAACTTCGGGGGAAGTTTCCTCTGAATGATGGCACTGCATTCTTCTGTCAATTCAACTGTCTGTAATCTCCCAATCTCCGTTTTCGTGAAAGAATATCTTTCATGAATTTGACATAGCTGAGCATTTCTTCCAATGCTTCTGCAAATGGAATTTTGATATGCAGCTTTTTGAAGACTTCCAAGAATCGAGCAAACTGTTTGTCTAGCTTATTTTTCTGAAGTCGCTGTGGAAAAGGTGGAGGTGGAATGATTTGATTTTTTTCCTTTGCTTATTTTTCCTCCATCTGTTGCTCTGCTTATTTTTGAACTTCTTCAATGGATGCTTTGATTCCAATATCTTTGTTGATTTCAGTACCGCTTTTCAAGGTAATAGCTTGACATTGCTCATTCCTTCGGTTCATTGGATTTGGTTCTGTGTTGCTGGGAAGATTTCCTGGCGGTTTGTAACTCTGAGCATTGGCTAGTTGTCCAATTTGATTCTCTAGTGCCTTGATAGAGGCAAATTGGCTTTGAAACATAGCATCATATGTTGCTTGTTGCTTTTTGAACATCTCTACAATCCATTCTTTCATTTCTGGTTCTTTTTCAGACTTTTGGCCTTTGTTTTGTTGATGGAATCCATGTGGTGAATTGTTATTTTACCCTGAATTCTTGCTCCATGAAAAATTGGGATGATTCCTCCACACTGGGTTATAGGTGTTGGAATATGGATTGTTCACCTGCCTGTTGAAATTAGTGACATAGTTCACCGTCTCTTCTTGTTGATTTGGCTCTGGTCCTCCTCCAAAAGGTGAACTTATGGCTCCAACAATGTTTACAACTTGCGCGTTGAGTGTTTCCAGGCATTTGCACATCTGATCCAACTTATTATTCACTGCTGAGTTGGCTCAAACTTCATAAATTCCTGCAAGTCGTTGAATCATGCTCCTTTCTGTTGGCCACAAAGAATTATTGTTAGCCATTTCTTCGATTAAGTCTCAGGCTTGATCTTCTCATTTTTCCATCAAAGCTCCTACAACAGCAACATCAATTGTAGTTCTCATCAGTCTAGAAAGTCCATTATAGAATGTTTGGACTTGAAGCCATTTTGGAATCTCATGGTGATGATATTTCTGGAGCAAATCTTTGTACCTTTCCCAAGCTTCGTAGAGAGTTTTCGAGTCATGTTGTACAAATGATGTGATGTCATTCCTCAGTTTTGCTGTTCTGGCTGGTGAAAAATACTTTGCAAGGAATTTGGTGGCTAGAGTGTTCCAAGTTGTGATGAAACCTGCTGGTAGTGAATGTAGCCAAGATTTTGCTATGTCTTTCAAGGAATATGGGAAAACACACAGTCTCATTACTTCTTCATCTCCTCGGTTGTAATTGAAAGTGCCACAAACTTCCAGGAAGTTGCTGATGTGGGCATTAGGATCTTCAGTTGCATTCCCTCCAAACTAAACTGACTGCTGAATCATCTGAATGCATGTTTTGATGTCACACGCATTTTCTGGTAAGTGAGGAAGTACAATACATGAAATGAGGCCGTCAACCACCGGAATGGTTCTGTCTCGAATGGGAATTGGTGGTGCAACCTCCAAAGGTTCAGGTTCCATGTTGATGATTGCTTCTTGGCCTTTTCACATTTCCCTTCTCAATTGTCTGATAGTTCTTTCAATCTCTAGGTCAAGCGGTCAGATTTCAAAGCTTCTGGTTCGTCTCATGTAGTGTCTGAGAACCCGAAACACAAGAAAATAAAAACAATAAGTAAAAATAAATTAGATACAAGTAAAGGTATATAACCTCAAAACTAATAGTGAATGATAAATAAGTCTCCGGCAACGGCATCAAAAACTTAACCGGTGCGTAATCACACGCGTATAACGCAAGCGGACGTATCTTTCAAGTAGTATAAAAAGTATCGATCCCACGAGGACTTACTACCTAAGTAATTAATTTATGAAGTCAAATATTTATGAGTATCTAATGGGTTGATTGATTGATTGGAATGGTGATTTTAAATTTAAAACAAGTAAATAAAATAGCGCGAAAGTAGGTATAGGAAAATTCAATATAAAGAAACTATTCAGGGTTTTGAATCTTTCCAATATCTTTTTAAAAGATGAAGTAGTTATTTTACGTTTGTGTAATATATTAGTTTACTAACCTGGAACACGAAATTCTGCAAAAGCCTCTGTCGATAGTCAGATGCAAATACTCAGTGTAACCCAATTAAACCATATGTCTATGTTAACCAAGTTACCTGAATTCATTAAGATTAAGTTCCAATTGTGATTACCCCCGCCCAACAGGTATATGTCTATCCTGTAAGGAAATCTATTAAATGGTTATCTATCCTCAAGGAAGATCGTGGGCTATTAAGTCTAAGGCTGAAACCTAAAATTCATTTGTCAAGTTTATTTTAAGTTTACCAGATCAATCTTATTAATGGCCAATTAACAAGAAGTATTAAGCTTAAGACTTAATAAGTAAACCTTTAAATTACCCAAACTATAAAATAACCCCTTATAATCTGGTGATATTGGAATTCATCACAACCCCGTATAACGGGCTTAGCTACGACACATATTTAAGGCTAATGAAAGCTTAAATAAAATAAAAGACATAAAGTAAAAGCTAGAAATTAAAAACGTAAATAAAATAATAAAGAAAATGTTGGGGGTTAGAGGATCCACTTTTAATATTTCAAAATTAGAAATCTCCCTTATTCTCAAATGTTACCGATTATTAATTAACCAGAACATAAAGGCGGTAATTTCATTTGTCTCAATTAAATCCAACCGACCATATAGGCGGTAACAAGGTTATTACCTAAACAGACCATATAGGCGGAAACTACGTCTGAAATGTAAAACCGACCATATAGGCGGTAAATAAGGTTGTCACCTAAACCGGCCATATATGGGGTAACTAATTAATCCAAATTTTAATAAAATAAGGGAGATTAATCTAATTCATTATATTAAAAGTCTCACATTTTCACCCCAGCAGAATGAGATTACTGCTCATGCTGTAAATGAAAACACACAAAATTTTCTTAATTAAATAAAAAAAAGAAAATACAAGAAAACTTAAATAAATATACAAGACACTTTCCTTTAGGTTTTCATGGAGAAATCCTCCAAAGAAAGCATGGAAAATTTACAAAGTTTAGCTTGGTATTTATAGGAAAATCTAAAGGCTTCCACCAATTTCTCCACAAATTGCTCCACCAAACATGGCACCAAACATGGCATCAAACATGGCACCAAACATGACTCCAAACATGACACCAAATCCTCCACCAAACATGCAAGCATGTTTGATGGAAGTTTGACAATTTTTATTTTATTCTATTTTATTTTATATTTTGAAAATGACTATAGTAATTACACAAAATACACTGAATTATTCATCAATTTCGATCTTGCAGACTTCACAATTCGAAAATATTTAAAACTTCAAAGTTGTAGATATTTGTGTATTCTTTAATCAGAAACCTGAATCAGCTCAATCGGATATCAGATGAAAATATTATGGTCAAAATACCAAACTTGCGCAAAACTAAAATTTAGGACTGCACTTCGTGACGCGTATAGTAAATTTCTGTTTTCACCATTTTTTTACTCCGGATTTCATCGTTTTAGCCCCGAGTTGATTCCATTAAGTCCCGATTTTTTATTTATCTGCAAAACACATAAAAACGTTCATCAAACCTGAGAAACTAAACAAAATATTAGGTAAAAGAGGCGGTAAATATTGATATATTTTCCGCTCATCGTCTATTCCCTGCCGGTAACATCTTCCAGATCGGGGATGTTACACACATGATTACTTGGATACTTCTTGTAGAAGGGGCACTCCTTTCACAAGAACTTGGAAAATGAAGGAAACTCTTAACTAAAAAAAATGACTCTCTAACTATGATATAATGTTATAATTTATGGATTCTTAAGAATGATTCCAAGACCCCTTTATATAGACATGAAAGGGTGCCATTGAGAGTACCTTTTGACTTGGGGTGTAACCCTCCTAAGGGTTATACCCATTCTCTTTTGAAATTTGAAGGCTAGAAACTTATCCTTCCAATTTAGAGGACATGTCTCTTCATTCTTGTGCTTTTCCCATAAGACACTAGACATGTCTCTCCTACTTATACTATAAATATTATATAATTTACAACAAAAATCAACTTTGTCTTCGAGTACTTGGTGGGTTTAGTAGTAATTCTTGTTTAATTGATCTAGTTTTGTGTGGATTTGTTGATTAATTTGAAGAAACTTTTGTTAATTTAACAAACAAGATCTAACAAAGGATGAGAATAAAGAAATTAACTATTGTTTATTTTTTGATTAATTTGGTGTTTTAATTGTGTTGACGACTGATTTTGGTCTTAGGGGCAATACGAGTTTTTTACTTCCGAGACAATCCTCCTCCAACTGTGAATTTGTTTTGTTTATGAGAAACCAAAAGCAAATTTGGCAAAAGATAAGTAAATTCACCAATCAACAAAGAGTTTTAACGTGGTTCGGTGGATCAGATCCAACCTACATCCATGGGCACAGAACGGGCGATGTTTTATTACCGAAATATGTTTCTCTGATCTGCTTTGTGTTTACAAGTCTAATTCTCTCTTGTTCTCTTCTCAACTCTCAACTCTCAACTCTATCTTACAAGCACGTTTTCCCCTCATATTATAATAGCAAAGAAACAGTTTTCCTTTTCCCATAAGGATTCCTAGTTGAAATTACCTTCATTTCCTTTATCCTATTAGGACACTGACTTATCAATTTTTCCCCATGAAAGTAGGATAACTTATCTTCTTATCCGTAGGAATAGGATGTCCTATCTTCTGGAGCATATCTCGCCATATTCTCGGTTTTCATGAGGTCGGTCACAATGGTCTTTTGAACCGAGAATGCTGCTATCGATATGATAATGCCCGACCATCGGGTCTGGAGTGGTCGGTTACCGATCATAAAGTGCTCGGCCCCTTACTTTTGGCTTTTAGTGGTCGGGTCGGTATTAATGATCCTGACCAAGAAGGGAATTACCTTTTTACCCCTGCCGTACTGCTTAAATATAATAGGACCTGAAAATACCATCAACATATGTCCCCTAGTTCTCGGTTCCAACGAGTTATACAAGTTGGTGCCGGGAACTATATAAAAGAACAGTACTCATGACGGACTGATGGCTGACCTTTTTTTTTGTTTTTTTTTTGTTTTTTTCATAATTTTCTCCGATTTCTTTCCCACAAATGATCACTCGAGTCCAGACCGTGATGGGACAACTCGAGCCGAAAATAAGATCATGCAGTGGAACGAAACCCGACTCCGAGCTAGGAGAAACACTTGGTCGCTCTGGGGGAATGTTACGTCCCCGGTCCGGAAAGACAGACTCGATGGGACGTAACCCGACCCCGAGCTGAGAGAAACACTTGGCTCTGGGGGAGTGTTACGTCCTCAGTCCAAAGAGACAGACTCGGTGGGACATAACCTGACCCCGAGCTGAGAGAAACACTTGGCTCTGGGGGAATGTTACGTCCCCAATCCAAAGAGACAGATTCGGTGGGACGTAACCCGACCCCGAGCTGAGAGAAACACTTGGCTCTTGGGGAATGTTACGTCCCCAGTCCAAAGAGACAGACTCGGTGGGACTTACCCCGACCACGAGCTGAGAGAAACACTTGGCTTTGGGGGAATGTTATGTCCCCAGTCCAAAGAGACAGACTCGGTGGGATGTAACCCGACCCCGAGCTGAGAGAAACATTTGGCTCTGGGGGAATGTTATGTCCCCAGTCCAAAGAGACAGACTCGGTGGGACGTAATCTGACCCCGAGCTGAGAGAAACACTTGGCTCTGGGGGAATATTACGTCCCCAGTCCAAAGAGACAGACTCAGTGGGACGTAACCCGACACCGAGCTGAGAGAAACACTTGGCTATGGGGAAATGTTACGTCCCCAGTCCAAAGAGACAAACTCAGTGGGACGTAACCCGACCCCGACCTGAGAGAAACATTTGGCTCTGGGGGAATGTTATGTCCCCAGTCCAAAGAGACAGACTCGGTGGGATGTAATCCGACCCTGAGCTAAGAGAAACACTTGGATCTGGGGGAATATTACGTCCCCAGTCCAAAGAGACAGACTCGGTGGGACGTAACCCGACCCCGAGCTAAGAGAAACCATAATGGCCTCCTCGGCGGAGCGAAATCCAACCCCGAGCCGAATAACCAAGTGGCCTCGGCCGAACGAAATCTAGCCCTGAGCCGGATAACAAGTGGCACACAGAGGCCTCGGTGGAATAAATCCAGCCCCGAGCTGGTGGCACACAGAGGCCTCGGCGGGACAAACCCAGCTCCGAGCCTACACCACGAAACCTCGGCGGAATGAATCCGGCCCCGAGCCGGTGACACACAAAGGCCTCGGCAGAACAAATCCAGCCCCGAGCCTTGACAAATGCAAGTCATGGGGTAGTTACGCTCCGGCTTCGGGAGTTTGATCCTACCACAAAGGGTTCATGCGCTCCCTCATACATTTTATCCATTGACACAGTCCTGATCCTAAAAAATGAAGTGAGTCGGGTCAGATCACTTCTGCCCGGGATTTTTATGATAGCACCTATGATTGGCGGGCCACGGGTTTGGTGCCTTCCCTGATCTCAAATCATTCCTTCGCATCGAGTATATCCCTAAAATATTGAATACAGCTTTCAAGTCGGTCGGTTTCTTGAGGAGCCTGACCAGAACCTTCAGTCCGCCTTCTGCTTTATCGATTAGAATCAGGTTCAGGTGGGGCCACATGACCAAATATTTCGCTTCGCATGGCACCACTGCCCCATCGATCCTCGGATTGAGAAGGTTGCGATTGCCATGCACTGGCAACTTCAGTTTTCCCTCGCAGGTGCCTGGGAATGTATTTTCCAAGGGCCGGTGCAGCTGCTGCTGCAGCGGGAACAACAGCTGTTCCAGACTCCAATGCATGAACATGAGGCTTGTAAGGTTTAGTAGCCCCATCAGATGACCTTCACAATAGTGCTTCTCTTCTGAGCCGTTCTTTTTCTTCCAGCTCTCGCTTTCTTTGCCTCTATTTTTCAGCAATCTCATCCAAATTTGCCTTGCGTTCAGCTTCTTCCTTTCTTCGTCTCTCAGCCTCTTCGCGCTTACGAGCTTCTTCCTCCTCACATAGCTTTTCCCGCAACAACCTTTCTTCTTCTTTTCGCCTTTTACGGTCTTGTCTCTCCATTTCTTTCCTTATTTGTTCTTCCCTCTTTCGCCTCAAAATATCTTGTTTTTTCTAGCTCTTTTCGAATCTTTTTCTCATGTGCTTCAACTTCACGGGCTATTCTCGCCTCCTCATTCTTGCGTTTTTTTTATCCGTGACATGTCCTCATCATGGGTGACTCTGCTATCAGATGAAATAAATACATTGTCCATTTATGTAATTGGGCGGCCACCAACATGAGCATCCATGGCACCACTCATAAAGGAGTTCTTCGGTGAAACATTTTCATAATCACCCGAAACAGGTGGCAAGTGGTGGCTCTGCCTGCCTTGATGAGATGCAAGATTTAGGTTAGGCAGCTGACCATCAGCAGGTGAACCATAGTGGTGAGATGAGGTAGCTTTCTCACGTATCTCAGTCCTAATAGTTGGTTGCTCTGGAAGAAACTTGTATTCATGAAGAGTCCTCGTGGGACCCTGAGGTTGAACCGTGAACATATCTTTGACTGGTTTCAAATCAAGTCTTTTATATTCTTTGGCCTCGAAAGAGCGTCCATGATGGTTCGGCTGCCCCACTGTTGCTTCACCTATGGGTCTACCAAAAGCATCAAGCAGCAAGGAATCAAACTCCATGCCGAGAATGGGCCCATCCTCTCTCAACGGCTCCCCCAATTGAGCCTCCACAAATGTAACAGCTCTTTCCTAGTTAGAGTCATTATCCATTCTGTTGTCTCTGGACTGCTCGTTCTTCAGTTTGTAGCAATCCCTCTTCATATGGCCTTTCTTTTTGCAGTGGTAGCATTCAATATATTTTGTTCTTGATTTACCTCGGTTATTGTCTGATCTACCTGGGCCTCGGCTTTTACCCCTTCCTTTTCTGTTATTCTTCTCGGTCACTAAAGCTTCTGAGGTTGAGGTTGATGTCGTCCATTGCATTCTCGTCCTCTTTTCTTCCATGAAAATTCCGGTCTTTGCCATCTCCAGTGTGACTCTCCCATCTGTGGCTGAATTTATCATAGTAGATCTGAACATTTCCCAAGACTCTGATAACGTATTTAGGAGTGATAAGCCATTTACCTCATCTCTGAAGTCTATGCCCAATCTAGACAGTTCTTTCAAGGGGCCGAGGAAATCATTGATATAGTCCGCCACAGCTGTACCTTCGTTGTATTTCAACCCCATTATCTTCTTGATGTAGTACAACTTGTTGTTGCAAGTCTTTTCTCGAAAAAGCTCCTCCAGATTTCTCCATAAGACACGTGCATTTGTATCTTCACTAACATGGTTCACGATACTATCGTCGATTCACTGACGAATAGTACTCCATGTTTTCTGGTGAAGATTGTTCCACCTTGCTTTGGACATTGCTTCTGGTTTCTCCTCCAGAAATACTGACCCATCATAGTCCTTCACATATAGAATGTCTTTCATCATTCCTCTCCGTGTGAAATCATTGGTACTAGTCAACAAAATCATTTTTCCGTTACCCCCATCCATCATAAAAATTCTAAGTAGAATTTCAAAAAACGGAGCTCACCATTACGTCCGGAATGGTCGAAAATGGTGGAAATGACACTTCGTTTGTCAAAATCCGACACAAGGACCAAATTACAAATTTCAGAAATTACAGGAGTCAAAGTATAATTTCCAAAAGTTCATGGGCCAAAGTACATTTGCAGAAAGTTCAGGGACTAAAATGTAATTTCTAGAAAGTATATGGACCTTTCTGAAATTTACCAGAATTTTGTTGATGTGGCGCTGATGTGGCGCTGACTGGCTGACACATGGCTGCTAACTGGGTTGTTGACGTGTCCTGCTGACTGGGCTGCTGACTATGCGTGACAGGCTGACGTGGCAGCTGACTGGACGCTGACTCAGCGTCTTCTTCCTTAAGTAGGTGCGTGAAGCGCATGACGAGAGTGGCGGCGCGTGGAGTGTATTCCGCCAGGTGCGTGTGACGTCTCCAGGCCCCCGTTCGATCGCCGTAAAATACCACCGTGCTCGTCTCAGCATGAAAAGTCTGATGGTATGCTCGAAATCGATTTTTGACAACTTTCGTCGGAATCGGTTTTCCGAACCGAACCTCTGTTTTTGAGTTTCGGGATCCCACCGTGGAACCTTAGCTCCTGATACCACTTGTGATAAAGACTCACACAATAGAGGAGAAATGAAAGAAAACTCTTCTTTATTTCACAAAACAAAGAATTACAAAGCTTTTATAAAACTTTACAAAAAAATCTCAAACCTCTTTACTCTCTATTCTTTCTGATTTTTGGGATGCATTACAAGTGATTCTAGGCTCCAATTTATAGTGCACAAACTGTGTGCTACAGTGTCACACGGTTTGGCAAAGCTGGCAACACTTCATCAACTTTCGGTGGGAATTCGTGCAAGCTGGCTGGTATCTCTATCATCTTTCGGCTGCCTTTTGGCTGCATGTGCAGCATGCATGGTTTCCAGCAAATATTGTGTAAATGAGTATAACTCACCATAGGCAGAACCAATGACAGAATATTTTGTTGTAGCAATTGTTATCCGGGGTCTGCATAGTAAGAAACTAACTATCATAGTAATCAAAAACTGCAAATTCACGAGACATTTTTTAGGCATTGTAAATTCACGAGACATAGTAAGAAACTAATTATCATATATCCTTATGAGAAACTAAAGTCATTATTTATGCATATAATCAGATCTTTCCCAAAACAAATACTCTTTAAGTTGAGAGCAGAAGCAGTAACCAAAATATGCAAATAAGTATAAGAAAAGATTTAAGGGGCAAAACTTTCCTGATTTTTAAAACCAAATCCTCTCAAATCGTATGCCATGGTATCACATTAAATAGATAATTGCCAAGACATATATTAGAGTTCTAATCTATTTAATTCAATAACTTCAGATTTAGCAGGGAATCGTGTTGAATTTACTTGTGAAACCATATAAATAAACTCTACCTTGGTAGTGGAGATAGTCCAATGCTACCACTACTACCGCAGCATAGAATCTACAATCACCAACAATTTTATGTAAGTTGGGATATAAAGATTATGTAAAGCCAAGAGTCATACAATTAATAAAAGGCTTCACCTTGTATATTCAAAAACATAGAGGAAGCAAATAGTAGTTAGCAATTCTTTCTTTTTCATGGTAACAGTCACATTTTCCAAAGCTCAGCACAAGTTCTGCTCAATGCTGCTTTACATTCTTTCTTGTGAAAATCACCACCTCCTAAAATAAAATAAACCATGCACTGATCAAAATCTCATAAAAGAAAATGTTTGCCTATGTTAAAATGCTACATAATTAATGGCGACATAATGGCCAAATCATCTCTCATAACTGCCATTAGTGAACGGCATCCACAAAATAATTTGTTGATGGTATTTTCAGGTCCTATTATATTTAAGCAGTACGGCAGGGGTAAAAAGGTAATTCCCTTCTTGGTCAGGATCATTAATATCGACCCGACCACTAAAAGCCAACAGTAAGGGGCCGAGCACTTTATGATCGGTAACCGACCACTCCAGACCGGATGGTCGGGCATTATCAGATCGATAGCAGCATTCTCGGTTCAAAAGACCATTGTGACCGACCTCATAAAGACCGAGAATATGGCGAGATATGCTCCAGAAGATAGGACATCCTATTCCTACGGATAAGAAGATAAGTTAATATACTTTCATGGGGAAAAATTGATAAGTCAGTGTCCTAATAGGATAAAGAAAATGAAGGTAATTTCAACTAGAAATCCTTATGGGAAAAGGAAAACTGTTTCTTTGTTATTATAAATAGGAGTGGAAAGCGTGCATGTAAGGTAGAGTTGAGAGTTGAGAGTTGAGAGTTGAGAAGAGAACAAGAGAGAATTAGACTTGTAAACACAAAACAAGAGAGAATTAGACTTGTAAACTCGGTAATAAAACATCGTCCGTTCTGTGCCCGTGGATGTAGGTTGGATCTGATCCGCCGAACCACGTTAAAACTCTTTGTTGATTGGTGAATTTACTTATCTTTTGCCAAATTTGCTTTTGGTTTCCCATAAACAAAACAAATTCACAGTTGGAGGAGGATTGTCCCGGGAGTAAAAAAACCCTTATTGCCCTTGAGACCAAAATCAGCCGTCAACAGTTGGCGCCGTCTGTGGGGAATCCAACAAAAAATGGCTCGCGTATTAAGACGATGGCAGGAGGTGGAAATCGCCAGTCATTGGGGAGTTCAACAGCAGAATGGATGGAGAAAATAGAGGAAAATATGAGGAAAGATAGGGAGAAACATCAAGCCCTGATAAAATCCATGATGGACAACAAGAACATATTCCAGGAGAGAGCTCTGAACCATCGCAGAGCTGAGTTCGACAGGTGCAAAGTGGAGAGGGAGGAGAGAATTAACGTAATTATTCAGGTCCGATAACTGGAGAGAGAGGAACAAGAAGAAGAAGAAGCCACCGGAAGGTGAAGTTAAGACTAAGCGCAAGATGAAGACTGCTTCTCAGCTCCAGATTCTTGAAAATACTTATGCAGTTGAAGCTTATCCGTCCAAAGCGGTGAGGGCAGAATTATCGGCGAAGTTAGGGTTATCGGACCAGCAGCTACAGATGTGGTTCTGTCATCGGCGTTTGAAGGACCGGAAGGCGCCAAGTGTGAAGAAGCAGCCGAAAATTTTCTCAGCCACTTGTGCCAACTGGCAGAAAACATGGAGTACTATTCGTCAGTGAATCGACGACAGTATCGTGAACCATGTTAGTGAAGATACAAATGCACGTGTCTTATGGAGAAATCTGGAGGAGCTTTTTCGAGAAAAGACTGGCAACAACAAGTTGTACTACATCAAGAAGATAATGGGGTTGAAATACAACGAAGGTACAGCTGTGGCGGACTATATCAATGATTTCCTCGGCCCCATGAAAGAACTGTCTAGATTGGGCATAAACTTCAGAGATGAGGTAAATGGCTTATCACTCCTAAATACGTTATCAGAGTCTTGGGAAATGTTCAGATCTATTGTGATAAATTCAGCCACAGATGGGAGAGTCACACTGGAGATGGAAAAGACCAGAATTTTCATGGAAGAAAAGAGGACGAGAATGCAAGGGACGACATCAACCTCAACCTCAGAAGCTTTAGTGACCGAGAAGAATAACAGAAAATGAAGGGGTAAAAGCCGAGGCCCAGGTAGATCAGACAATAACCGAGGTAAATCAAGAACAAAAGATATTGAATGCTACCACTGTAAAAAGAAAGGCCATATGAAGAGGGATTGCTACAAAATGAAGAACGAGCAGTCCAGAGACAATAGAAGGGATAATGACTCTAACCAGGAAAGAGTTACTACTGCCGCCACCGACAAAACCTCCAAAAAATTCTTCATTATCTATGAAGAAAATGTTGTGAATCTTGCCAGCCACGAGACCAGTTGGGTAATAGATAGTGGCGCCTCCATACACGCCACATCTCGTAGAGACTTATTTTCATCTTACACGTCAGAGGATTATGGTACTGTAAGGATTGGGAATGACGATTAGTCCAAAACCGTCGGTATGGAGACATCTTCCTTGAAATAGACAATGGAAAAAGAATAATGTTGAAGGAAGTCAAACGCATCCCAGACATCCGGTTAAACCTGATCTCAACAGGCAAGCTGGATGATGAAGGTTTCTGTAGCACCTTTAGTGATGATACCTTGAAGCTCACTAATGGTTCAATGATGATAGCTCGAGGTAAGAAAGATTCAACACTGTATTTGATACATGTTAAACTTTCTAATAGTAGCATAAATACAGTCAATAGTAATGAGGCAGCCGAGCTATGACATAAAAAGCTCGGTCATATAAGTCAAACGGGGATGGAAGTACTACGCAGAAGAAATGTTCTTCCCGGGTTGAAGAACTCACACTTACAGAAGTGTGAACACTGCATGGCTAGAAAACAGAACATGGTGTCCTTCCAGAGTTCCCCGCCTCAACGAAAAACCGGAGGTACTTGATCTCGTACATTCAGATGTATGTGATCCGATGCAGATAAGAACACTTGGTGGGTCACTTTATTTTGTGACATTCATAAATTATCATTCAAGGAAGATATAGGTATACACCTTGAAGACGAAAGATCAAATGTTGAGAGTATTCAAGGAGTTTCATGCCCTGATAGAGAGAGAAACCGGCAAGAAACTGAAATGCATCAGAACGGATAATGGTAGAGAATACAGAGGTCCGTTTGATCAGTACTGCAAGATGCAAGGAATCCGACATCAAACGACACCTCCCAAGACACCTCAGCTGAATGGCCTAGCTGAGAGGATGAACATAACCTTGTACGAAAGGGTCAGAAGCTTGCTCTCACAAGCCAAGCTACCAAAGAGATTTTGGGGGGAGACACTCAACACAACCGTACATATTTTGAAATGATTCGGCTTCCACCCATTTTGAGAAGTAGTCTACTGCCACTACTATGAAGCGATGTCCGTTCGATGCGTGTAGTCAAATTTCTCCGATCATGTCAATTCCCCATGCTGAGAAAGGCCACGACTTTGATAGCCCATGCAACTCTGTGTGCGGCAAGTGGTTCAAATTATTGTGCGTTTGAAAATCATAACAGTTCTTTACCAGCTTCGCGCAGTCAGCTTCCATGGTCGACCAATAAAAGCATTGTCTCACTATCACGCAGGATAAGTTCAATCCGTTCATGTGCGGTCCACATACTCCGACGTGTACTTCTTCCATTGCCTTTTGAGCCTATTCTTTTCTCAGGCACTTCAGCTGGATGTCATTCGCTTGCCTCTTATATAATTTTCCCTTCAAACTCACATATTGAGAAGCCAACTTCTGAATGGCTATCATGTCTTTTCTGCTCGCTTCTTATGGGAATTCCCCCCGTTCCAGATATCTCTGAATGTCGTGATACCAAGGTTTCCCGTCGTCGACCTCGACTTCTAATATCCTTTCTATCTCATAGACATGTTTGTTTGCCGTCATCAACACTAGAGGTCTCATTACTAACTCCGGATTTTCCCAAGTTGCGGCTAGTGTAGCTAATGCATCAGCCATTTGGTTCTCCTCTCGCAGCAAGTGCTGGAACTTACAATCGGGAAGGGCCTGTGCCAGACTCCTGAGGTGGAATAAGTACGATTTCAACCGGTCTTCCTTTAATTCCCATTCTCCTTGCAGTTTTCAGACTACTAACATCGAGTCTCCATAGACTTCCACGCTCTTAGCTTTCAAGGCTATCAATGGCGTCAATCTGAAGGTGCATGGTTCATACTCAGCCATATTGTTGGTTACTCCGAACGTCAACCTCTTGGCCATGGGCAGGGTTTCTCCTTCAGGGGTTACTATCACAATTTCGATTCCGACTCCTTTACAGTTCATTGCTCCGTCAAAGTACATCTTCCATCCTTGGACTGTTATAGCTTGGATTTCCTCGTATGGGAACTCAAACTTGTATTGATCTCATTCTATCGGTTGTAATGCCAGGAACTCTGCTACGGCTCGCCCATTGATTACTTTGGAAGTGGGGTACTCAATATTGAACTCTGTCAGCAACACAAACTATCTGCCTAACTTCCCAACTAGTGAAGGCAATGAATGCAGATACTTCAAAGGATTCTCCTTTGCTACCACTTGGATCTTGTAAGATTGGAAGTAATGATGTAATTTTCTGGACGCCCATACTACTGCCAAACAAATCTTCTTTACTTCTTGATAGCGGGCTTCGTACGGAAGTATCTTCTTACTGAGGTAGTAGACTGCATGCTCTACCACTGTCTCATCTGCTTGTACCATCATTGCCCCTAGTGCTTCGGGTTCAATGGCCAAATATATTACCAAAGGTTTGCCTAGTGTTGGAGGTTTCAAAACATGAGGTTTCACCAAATATTCTCTGATATTGTCGAAGGCTTCTTGGCATTGCTCATTCCATTTCACTGGCTGGTCTTTCCTCAGCAATTTGAAGATAGGCTCACATACCGATGTCAACTTGGCAATGAACCGACTGATGTACTGAATCTTCCCGAGGAATGCTCTAACTTCTTTCTCTGTCTTCGGTGTAGGCATTTCTGTAATCACCTTGATCTTCTCAGGGTCTACTTATATTCCTCCCATTCCAACTGTATGTCCTAGTAACTTTCCTGACGTTACTCCGAACACGCACTTCTTGGGGTTTAACCGCAAGTTATATTTGTCGACTCGTTCAAGGAACTTCTCCAATGCTCATATATGTCCGCTTCTTGTCTCTGATTTCACCATCATGTCATCCATATATACTTCAATTTCCTTATGCATCAAATCATGGAATAACATAGTGGCCATTCGCTGGTAAGTGGCTCCTGTATTCTTAAGCCCAAACGGCATCACCTTATAGCAATACGTACCCCATTCAGTAACAAAAGCAGTCTTATGCTTGTCTTCTTCAGCCATAAAAAACCTGATTATATCCTGAGAACCCATCCGCGAATGAGTACATGGCAGATAAAGCCGCACTATCAACCAATACGTCTATATGGGGTAGAAGAAAATCATCATTCGGGCAAGATTTGTTGAGGTCTCTGTAATCTATGCACATTCTGACCTTTCCATCCTTCTTCGACACTGGCAAAATATTTGCCAACCACTCAGAGTATCTCGCCACTTCTAGAAATCCCACATCTATTTGCTTATTGACTTCTTCTCTAACCTTCTCGGCCCACTCAGGTCTCATCCTTCGGAGTTTCTGCTTTACTAGCTTCATATTTGGATAAGTTGGTATTGTATGTTGGGCGATACTTCTGTCTACCCCGGGCATGTCCTTATAGGACCAAACGAATACTTTGGCATATTTGACCAACATCTCTTCTAATTTCTTCCGCTCTTCAGAGGTAACCTCACTCGCAATTAAGAATTTCTTGGGGCTTTCAAGCGTACCAAGGTTGAATGCATTTGTTTTGGTTGAGTTGATGTCAAATATACTCAAGTCATGCAAATTGAAAAGGAGAGACTCAGACAAGTAAGTGAAATGGATGTCTTTATTGCTAGCAGATGCATGAATACATTCGAATAAATCAGAGAGATAAACATCTTCATCCTCCGCAGATGCTTCATCGCCCACAGCCGGGTCTTCCTCGGTTTCCTTATTCTCCTCGAGGGTCAGGCTCTCCAGTTTCATCAACTCTTCCTCCCACTTCTCTTCCTTCTTTGTAACTTCTGATGCCGATGGTTTCTCACCAATCACATCCTGAAAGATCTCAAATTCGGGCACTATGACCCCGTTGACTTCTACTGGTTCAGGTTCCCCTTGATACCTCGTTACCTTCACGAAGTATTTCGTTAGTTTCGATCTTTTTTTCTTAGTCTTAGGCTTATCTTCATAAGACTTGTACCCCAGCCCTCTCCGGGTGGTTTGCCCCTTAAAGTCGGGCAATGCTCCTCCGATACCCGAACCTGTACCTGACTCGAACTTCATCTTCTCCATGATCCTAGCCCCTTTAGGATCTACCCACTCCTCAAAGGTTGCCGACACTTGGAATCTCGTGAAAGGTTGTATTTCCAAAGCGGCCACAACATTGTCTACCTCAGCTCGGATGGTGACAATCTCTCCCCCGTACGGAAACTTAATAACCTGATGCAAAGTGGAGGGCACACCCCCAAGCTTGTGAAACCATGGCCTTCCCAACAACAAAACAAAAATGGTCGAGATATCCAGCACTGTGAAATCAACCTCATCCTCAATTGGGCCCACTTTGACCATCGCAACAAAAGTACCATCAACTCTCCGCTTACTATCATCATAAGCCTTGATAGTCATATTCGAGGGACTCAGATCTGTTGCCTTCATACCCAACTTCGACAAAATCTTCAAAGGGAAAACATTGATAGATGAGCCATGATCCACAATTACACAAGACGTATTCTTACCTCTCACTTCAGCTCTTATGAATAATGACATATTATGATTTCTTCCCTCCGTCGGGAGTTCCTCCTCAGAAAAGGTTATCACCTGTGATTCTTTCTGCACTGATCCTACAAATATCGTAGGGTTGGCATCTTCTGGTATTTCTATCTTGCTCAATGCCTCAATCATGGCCTGCCTGTGCTCCTGCGATGCACACATCAACTCCCAAATTCTTAGATGTGCTCGCGTCTTCTTCAGCTGACGTAACACTACATCTCTTTCAGAATTATCCAAGTTTTCTGCTATTTCTCTGCCATCTGTCAACACTTCCTTGCCCTTTTCTGCAGTATCACTGTAGAAACGCCCACTGCGGGTCATTCCTCTTACCTCATCTTCATCACTACTGGAGAAGTCTTCCCAGAAATTCTTCCCATGCTTTGTTTCATCCTCACTATTGCTATCCCAAATCCCCAGGCAAAAGGCTTGGTGGTTAAAGGACTCGAGGACAAGGCTTTCAGGTAGGCCAGAGCTTATCATATAGGTAGGTGGTGTGACATAGTGATAATTTGGTAGGGGGTTTCAGTGTGTGTTGGGCTGTTCTTTTTCGAGGTCGGCTATTTTGTGGGAATCTATGAGGTCTTGGATTTCATGCCTGAGGCGAGCACAGTTGTCAGTGTCATGCCCCTTCTTCTGGTGGTAGTGACAATAAAGGTTCAGGTTATAGTGAGATGGTGGGGGATTGGGGAGTGGTTTAGATTCTAAGGGTTTAAGGAGCCCCTGTCTCGCCAACTTCTCAAGCACCTTAGACAATGGTCTACCCAGGTTAGAAAAACGCTAGCTTCTGACTGCGGCTACCTCGGCAGAGACCGGCTTGGCACCTGATGGTCCTCTAATAGTCCTCATGTTCATACTATAATACTTCTTGTTCTCTACTTCCTTTTTTCAATGTCCATGACAGTCTCCTGCAACTGCCGAAAATCCGTAATCATGGAGGTCATTCTCCTCAGCTTGCCATAGATGGAGGGCTTGGTGCCCTTGATGATCATTTTGATTTGGTCATTCTCCAAGAGCCGAGTCTGCATTTTCAGAAGCTGGCTTCTCCAGCGGTCCACATAATCTTTGAAGCTTTCTTCATGATTCTGCTTGGTATTCTCCAAGTCGCGAAGCGATAAGTCGATCTCCAAATCTGTTACGTACTGATCCAGAAAGGCCTCTGCCAACTCCCTCCAGTCATCTTTGACCTTTCTCTCGAGGCTGTGATACCATACCATGGGTGCCCCTTCAAACGACATCCCAAACATCTTCTGGACCTTACATTTCGACAAACCAACTGAACTCATCACCGAGACATACTGCAGGAGATGGACCCTCGGATCCCCGTTTCCATTGAATTTGGCCAAGTCAGGCATCTTGAACTGAGTCGGCAACTGCTCCTCGAACGTCATTGCCTCATAGTCTAGCAGATCTTCATGCTTGCTCCTCATATTGTGGGTAACCGATTCCACATGATCGCAGAGTTTCTACAATTCGGCCTAAGACCCGGCTATCATTCCTGCGGCATACTCAGCCATGTCAACATCAAAGACGGGGACATCATCATTCAGCCCGCTCGGAGGGCCCTCACGCCTCTCATTCTCAGAGCCTCCCGCAGCCAGGCGCAACCATATTAGCCATAGCAGTGGTCAAAGCTTGCAGTTGCTCGGTAACCTTAGTGAGATTAGCTTCCAGTTGATCCATACGAGATCTCTCGTTAACTGATTCGCTCATGGTTGCTAACGGCATTTTGATGAGTCTTCCCTATTCCCTAACCCAACGGATATCTATGATGTCTTTTAAAACCCTAAGACAGCATGTATGCGTGTGATGCATGGAATGTGTAAGTCAGCCCATTATCATTTTAAAGCATTCAATCATACTATTGCGCGGTGTAAACTTGTCCCAGTTGAAAAGGCCCAACAGGTTTACACTTTTGCGATAACATGACTAAACGACTTAAAATGATAAGAGGCCTAAACGCAAAATGGCCAATCGGTATTTTAGAAGCTTTTGGCCTAATTTCCATAAAGCAAGGACTCATCCCAGTTTAAATGGCCCAACAACCCATACCTCATGACAAAAGGTCCAACTGAACCCAAATGACGATGGTCCTAAACGTAAGCATAAAGGGATAGTTTCCATTAGTCCTACAACTACAGTTCATGTGCGGGTTTATAGGGGTATAGACAAAGGCTCTCGCCGGCGAAGGATTGCCCACAACTAGGACTCCCCACTCAAGAGTTCGAGCGACCAAGTGAGCACACCTTTTTTATACCTTACGGTACGTGCCAATGAGTTATGATACGTGACTGACTGTCAAATGGATTTCTTATTGAAGATTCCCCGGAGGGAGGGTGGAGCGAACTCTCTTAAATACCCAAGCCTCTTAGGCTCTTATCGCCTTGGTGACAGGAATAAATAACAAGTCCTCCAAATTAGTCCATCACAGTAAGCTTTGAGTAATGATTATCTAGGTGCCTTCATAGTTTTTCCTTATAGAAAGGTAGTGAAAAAAGAAAGACACCAAACATTACTTTGTGACCGGTGCTTACACACGCCTATAACGCAAGCGAACATATCATTTAAGTAGTATAAAAAGTATCGATACCACGATGACTTAATTCCTAAGATATTAATTTTATGAGGTCAAATGATTACTAGTATCTAGCAGGTTGATTGATTGATCTGAAATGGTGATGATTCTAAATTTAAAAACAAGTAAATAAAATGACACGAAGGTCGGTTTAAGAAAATTCAATATTAAAAACTATCTAGGGTTGTGAATCTTTCTAATATCTTTTAAAATATGAAGTGGTTATTTCATGTTTGTGTAATAAATCGGTTTACTAACCTGGAACACTAAATTATGCGAAAGCCTCTTTCGATGGTCAGACGCAAATACCCAGTTTAACCCAATTGAACCATATGTCTATGTCAACCAAATTATCTAGATTCATTAAGTATAAGTTCCAATTAGGGCTACCCCCGCCCGACAGGTATATGTCTATCCTGTAAGGAAATCTATTAAAGGATTATCTATCCTCAAGGAAGATCGTGGGCTATTTAGTCTAAGGCTGAAACCTAAAATTCATTTGTCAAGTTTATTTTAGATTTACCATATCAATCTTATTAGTGTCCAATTAACAAGACGCATTAAGCTTAAAACTTAATAAGTAAACCTTTAAATTACCAAAACTATAAAATAACCCTTTATAAACCGGTGATATTAAAAGTCATCACAACCCCAGATAACTAATTTACTTACAACACATAACTAGGGCTAGTAAAAACTTGAAAGTAAAAGACATAAAGTAAAAATGCTGAAAAGTAATTGCGGTAAAGTAAAAGCTGAAAAGTAAATTACAATAAAATAAAATGCTAAGGTAAAAAAATCAACTTTTACTATTTACTATTTAGATATCTCCCTTAATATAATATATTAACTTGTGATTATTTTACCAACTAGCCATATAGGCGGTAACCTGATTAAGTCAAATTAAGTCCAACCAGCCATAAAGGCGGAACCAAAATAAACCTGCCATATAGGCGGTAAGAAAATTTAATTACCAACCGACCAATCTGGCGGTATCCTTGATTAGTCAGGTTTAAACCAGATTAAAATGAATTACCAACTGACCAATCTGGCGGTATCTTTTTTAAGTCAATATTTTAAATAGTGAATATATTATATTTAAGGGAGATTAATCTAAATAGAAATAGTAAAAGAATTACCTTTCACCCTAGCAGGGGGAAGTTACCTCCTCATGGTGAATAGTAAAAACTGTAAAAAGTAAAGAAAGTAAATTACTATTATTACAGAACGTAATTAAAATTAATTACAAAACTGAATTAAAAAGAAACTAAGAAGAGAACTCCATATTTACATCAGAGAATTTAGAAAGAATGGTACATCTGAAACTGAAACCTTGAGCTCAATTTATAGGCGCAGATAGGCTATGGGCGTCGCGACGCCAATGTCTTTTGGCGTGGCACGCTGAGGGCTTGACATGTAGCGATTCTGGATAAGGAGATAAGGCGACACGTGGCAAGGCGGCTGAGAGCTCAATTATGCTAACGTGGCATGATGTGGCGACACATGGCGAAAGGGAGTGTCGGCACCGTAGGATTGCGACACGTGGCACACTGTGATTGGTTGATGATGATGTGGCAATGATGTGGCACTTTGACTTGGTCAATAGGTGATGTGGATGATGACGTGGCAGTGACGTGGAGTGACACATGGCAATGGCGATTGTTGGCACCGTATGATGATGACACGTGGCACGATGTACGTTAGCAATCGACTATGATGGTGACACGTGGCACGATGCATGTTAGCAAGTCAAACTTCTCAGATTCTGACATGTGGACCTGGCGCACGTTAGCATGGACCCGGTGCACGTTAGGCGTCGTGACGTGCAGAATTACGAAAATGCCCTTTTGTCCAATTTTCACTGTTTTGGGCCCAAATCACCTCCAGAGAGTCCTGAAACTTTATTTATCTACAAAATAACACAAAACACATCAAAATATTCACAAAACTCAAGAAACTATACAAAATATTAGGTCAAAAGAGTGGGAAATAGTGATATAATTACCACTCATCACACCCTCAAACCTAACATTTTGCTAGTCCTCGAGCAAAACATAGAATAAAATAACATAAACATCTTAAAAATAAAATTTAACTAAGCCACTTTCGTAGGGATCACGGTTGCATTTAGCGTATGCAACAAGCCTTTAAACCCATAGGTGTCCCTAGTGGACGAGTTGTAGTCTCGTGAGGGTTTACAACAATGATACCCCCAAACATTTAACAAAAGTAAAAATGTAGTGTCACTAATGCACAGAAAATAAAAAAGACAAGCGAAAAGAGAATAAAGAAATTAGTGACTAATCAGGTGAAACTTCTATTCCAAGTTACTAGTTGTTTTCTTTCATTCTAAATTACCAAATAGGTAAATTCTCCGGTTATATTACCATTTTCCATATACACATCCAACAAAATATTAAACAACTCATTTTTGCCCACAACAGTCATAAGTACAGTTGATAAGAGAGTAATATTTTTGTCCTAAAGTTTTATCAGAATTCACACATTTTTGTAGCAATGGAATAATTTTTCTCATTTTTCTGATTTTTTCTTTGATTTTTGATTTTTTTTTATTTATATACAATATCTTCCATCTATGTAGCGAGTGTTGGGTCGGTGGCTCCCAAACCAGTTGGTTTTAGGGCACCAGTTGTTAAGACACCCCTACGAACTTAATTACTCAGACTTCAGATATATATATATATATATTTTCTTGCAACATCCTTGATCCATGTAGCGAGCTTTGGGCCAGTGAATCCCAAACCAGTTGGCTTTAGGGCACTAGGTGTTAAAACACCCTTACAGACTTAATAACTCGGACCTTAGACGTTTTTTTTTACTCCATCACTTTTTGAGATGCTTCCTCAAATTAAACTAGAGCACTGAATATTACAAACTTTTCAATTTTAGCTCATGTTTGTATGTTACTATGCATGTTGATAATACATGCCAACAGAGCATATGAAAATCCATTTTAGTCAGTTTTATGGAGAATTTACAAATTAAATAATTTAAAATGAAATAAACAAAAACTAACTTGTTTCAAAAATGGTTTGAGATACGTCTTAGGAGTGGAAATTCCTTACAAAGCTATCTCTTACCAATTTCACCTTTTTTAGTCAAAATAAAAACACAAAATTTTTTTGTAATTTTTGAAAATTTTTCAATTTTTTTGTATTTTTCGAAAAATTTTGGACTAAAAATAAAAACAACACACAAACTAAAAGCAATGTATCAACTAATTCCCTCCCCCAAACCTAAATGAGACCTTGTCCCCAATGTCTTAAACAGTAGAAGAAGAGTTTATAAGATAATACCTGGTTAGATGAAATTCTACAGGAAATTAAAGGTTAAAATCCAGATTAATCCGACGCCTCTTACCACGATCGTCCTCGGACCAATTTATCTTTGAAAGGATAGGGTTAACTTGTGGTTAATAGGCTAAGAGTTGGTCTATTAGATCCAGAGCAGTTCTGGAAGTATAGAGGAGTTTTTTCATAGGTTTTGACACGAACCCATTTCTCCTAGCATCATCAAGAAACACACAAAGAAAATCATAAAATCCTTCAATGTTGTACAGTCCAAGCAGTTTCTGGTGTATTTTCAAGTTCACCTAAGATAGCACTATAAAAATTTCCTCTAATGTGCCCAAGCCACCTGGCAAAGCAATAAAAGCATCAACACGGTTAATCATTTCTACTAATCGTTCAGACATACCTGGCACAATTAGCTATTCTCTGTTTGATGGTTCAATAACATTTGCCTCTGCCAAGGGTTTTGGGATGATTCCCAAAACGTGACTGACTCCTTCCTGTACGGCCTTTGAAACGATCCCAATTAGTCCAAGATTGCCTCCGCCATATACTATGTGCATATTCCTTGCTGCTAAGACTCGACCCAATTCCTGTGCTGCTTCTACGTATTGTGGCTTAACACCAACACTAGTACCGCAAAACACACATATGTTTTCAACTCGTCTTCTTGAAGTGGATTCCATGTTTTACTCTGGATGTCTTCAAAAGTGTAATGATGAATTGAATTTATAACACCTGAAAAGGGTGAGTAAAATAATAGCACTAGTACCTGCCAAATGATAATTAATTATTAGTTAAACATTAAAATAAATCGTGATAGTCAAAAAGGTCTGGATCCTGTCGGAGAAAATAAAAGAAAACAACAAAACAAGTCACAATTATTAGGAAAAGACAAAGAGATATAATATGTACCAGAAAAATAGCGGCTTGATTGACGTCTATGCGTCAGGGAAAAGTTTCCCATCCGATTTTCTTATAAATTGGAAAACATGGTCTTTTTGAGTCAGATTCCCAAGACTTAACTGTTGTCTTTCTTTTTTAAATTGTGCATATAAAACACGAATTTCGTGATGCACATATCCACTGGGATGTGTCTCAAGAGTTTTAGATATATCATCCAAATACTCATTACTCAAGCCATCCCTAATGAAATTAATCTTATCTTCGCGGTTATCAGACACCATTCCTAAAGAAAGACAACAAGTATCACAAAACATACGAGCACATTTATAACAGACACACATTCTTTTGACTCTTCTCTTTTTAGCATAGGTGCTCTTTCCTAAACCATGCAGATGTGAAATAAAAGAGTCAGAAGACTCACCTGCCAATCGGACCCGTACTTCAATAATCCAACGAATGTCAGTAGGAATACCTTTGATCATCAGTAGTCTCATCCGTTCCAAACGAGCTTTGTAAACTTTCATCAGAGATTTTTGAGGGAGAAAAGGAATTTGCTTGAGAAGAATTGCAAGAACTTCTTCCATCCTGAAATGACTTAACTTGTAAAAAGTAAACACACAAAATTAAATCACACCAAATCACAATATATACAAAAATTGCATGGGTTGCCTCCCTGCGAGCGCTAAGTTTAAATGTCGTCAGCTAGACGTGACTTCTCGAACGTTAGGCTAGATCTGAAAGTGTGACACTTTCTTTTTGTCGCTCAAATGATTCTCCCCAGTAGTGCTTGACACGCTTGTTTTTAACCTTAAAAGTTTTGTTGGAGTCAGGATCATGTATCTCAATGGCTCTGTCTAGTAAAACCTTGGTGATCACAAATGGACCTGACCACCGTGATTTTGGTTTCCATGGGAAGAATTTCACCCTTGATTTGTTTAACAATACCTTCTGCCTTGGTTTCAGTTGTATGCGTACTAACTTCTCATAATGTCTCTTCTTGGCCTTTTCTTTGTACAATTTGGCATCCTCAAAAGACTGATTGTGAAATTCCTCCAATTGGTTGAGCTGGTGGAACTTTTTCTCTTTTGTTTCTTGTAGTGCAAGAATTGGCTTTTTTAGTGCAAAAGATGCTTTATCTTCAGGCTCCACAGGCAATTGATATGTTTTAAGTTTGTCAATAGAACTTTGCATTGCATTGGAGTTTTGAATGGTACTGTGTATCACATCAAGTCTGAAACATTCCTCATTCTTTTCATCATCTGGGAAATTCATGGCCTTGAAAACATTGAATGTTACTTCTTGGTCATGTACCTTCATGGTTAATTCTCCTTTTTGTACATCAATAATGGTTCGACTTGTAGCCAAGAATGGTCTCCCGAGGATGATTGGCACGTCTGCGTCTTCCTCCATATAAAGGACAATAAAATCTGCTGGAAAAATGAATTTGTCAACCTTGACCAGCACATCCTCAACTAAGCCTCTTGGAAATACGAGCGTTCTATCAGCAAGTTGTAGAGAGACTGAAGTGGGCATTGTTTCTCCAATATGCAGTTTCCTGAAAATAGAAAAAAGGCATCAAGTTAACATTTGCACCTAAATCACATAAAACCTTACCAAAATTATGTTCTTCTATGATGCAAGGAATGGTGAAACTGCCAGGATCTTTCAACTTCGGGGGAAGTTTCCTCTGAATGATGGCACTGCATTCTTCCGTCAATGCTACTGTCTCGTAATCTCCCAATCTCCATTTTCGTGAAAGAATATCTTTCATGAATTTGACATAGCTGGGCGTTTGTTCCAAGGCTTCTGCAAATGGAATGTTGATGTGCAGCTTTTTGAACACCTCTAGGAAACGAGCAAACTGCTTGTCCAGTTTGTTTTTCTGAAGACGCTGAGGAAAATGTGGAGGTGGAGTGATCTGTTCTTTTTCCTTTGCTTCTTTTTCCTCCATCTGTTGCTTTGTTTCTTTTGGAACTTCCTCAGCAGTTGTTTTGGCTCCAACATCTTTGTTGATTTCAGTACCGCTTTTTAACATGATGGCATGACACTGCTCTTTTTCCATGTTCCTTGGATTTGGCTCAGTGTTGCTAGGAAGATTATCTTGCGGTCTGTAACTCTGAGCATTGGCCAGTTGTCCGATTTGATACTCCAGTGCTTTGATGGAAGCTGATTGGCTTTGAAATATAACATCATATGCTGCTTGTTTCTTTTTGAACATCTCTGCAATACATTATTTCATTTCTGGTTCTTTTTCAAACTTCTGGTTTTGCTGTTGGAATCCTGGTGGTGGACAGTTCTTTTACCCTGAATTGTTGCTCCATAAAAAATTGGGATGATTCCTCCACCCTGGGTTGTAGGTGTTGGAATATGGATTGTTCCTATGTCTATTGAAATTATTGACAAAATTCACCATCTCTTCAAGTTGGTTCGGCTCTGGTGCTCATCCATATGGTGAACTTGTGGATCCAGTGGTAAGAGTCTCCATGAATTTGCATATCTGATCCAGTTTGGCGTTGACTGCTATATTGGCTCCACTTTCATAAATTCCTGCAATTCTTTGGATCATGCTAATTTCTGTTGGCCACAAGGAATTGTTGTTGTCCATTTCTTCGATTAGGTCACAGGCTTGATCTTTTCCTTTTGCTATTAAAGCTCCTTCAGCAGCAGCATCGATTGTGGTTTTCATTATTCCAGAAAGTCCATTATAGAATGTTTGGACTTGAAGCCATTTTGGAATCTCATGGTGAGGACATTTCCAGAGAAAATATTTGTACCTTTCCCAAGCTTCGTAGAGAGTTTCCGAGTCTTGTTGTACAAAGGATGTGATGTCATTCCTCAACTTTCCAGTTTTGGCTGGTGGAAAGTACTTTGCAAGAAATTTGGTGGCTAAAGTGTTCCAAGTTGTGATGGAACCTGCTGGTAGTGAATGTAGCCAAGCTTTAGCTCTGTCCTTCAAGGAGTGTGGGAAAACACGTAGTCTCATTGCTTCTTCAGCTTATCAGTTGTAATTGAAAATGCCGCAAACTTCTAGGAAGTTGCTGATGTGGGCATTATGATCTTCAGTTGCATTCCCCCCAAACTGAACTGACTGCTGAATCATCTGAATGCATGTTTTGATGTCACCCACATTTGCTGGTAATGGAGGAAGTACAATGCATGAAATGAGTCTGTCAACCATCAGAATGGTTCTGTCTCGAATGGGAATTGGTGGTGCAACCTCCAAAGGTTCAGGTTCTATGTTGACTAAAGCTTATTGGCCTTCTTGCATTTCCCTTCTCAACTGTCTGATGGTTCTTTCAATTTCTGGGTCAAGCGGTCGAAGTTCAAAGCTTCTGGTTCGTCTCATGAAGTTTCTGAGAACCTGAAACACAAGAAAACAAAAATAATAAGTAACAAGAAAATTAGATACAAGTAAATGTATCTAACCTCTAAACTAATAGTGAAAGATAAATAAGTCCCCGGCAACGACGCCAAAAACTTGACCGGTGCTTACACACGCGTATAACGCAAGCGCACATATCGTTCAAGTAGTATAAAAAGTATCGATCCCACGAGGACTTAATTCCTAAGCTATTAATTTATGAGGTCAAATGATTACTAGTATCTAACATGTTGATTGATTGATTTGAAATGGTGATGATTCTAAATTTAAAAACAAGTAAATAAAATTACACGAAGGTCGGTTTAAGAAAATTCAATATTAAAAACTATCTAGGGTTGTGAATCTTTCTAATATCTTTTAAAAGATGAAGTGGTTATTTCATGTTTGTGTAATAAATCGGTTTACTAACCTGGAACACTAAATTATGCGAAAGCCTTGTCGATGGTCAGACGTAAATACCCAGTTTAACCCAATTGAACCATATGTCTATGTCAACCAAATTATTTGGATTCATTAATTATAAGTTCCAATTATGGCTACCCCCGCCCGACAGGTATATGTCTATCCTGTAAGGAAATCTATTAAAGGGTTATCTATCCTCAAGGAAGATCGTGGGCTATTAAGTCTAAGGCTGAAACTTAAAATTCCTTTGTCAAGTTTATTTTAGATTTACCATATCAATCTTATTAGTGGCCAATTAACAAGACGTATTAAGCTTAAGACTTAATAAGTAAACCTTTAAATTACCCAAACTATAAAATAACTCATTATAAACCGGTGATATTAAAAGTCATCACAACCCCATATAACTAATTTAGTTACAACACATAACTAGGGTTAGTAAGAACTTGAAAGTAAAAGACATAAAGTAAAAATGCTGAAAAGTAATTATGGTAAAGTAAAAGCTGAAAAGTAAATTACAACAAAATAAAATGGTAAGGTAAAATGATCAACTTTTACTATTTACTATTTAGATATCTCATTTAATATAATATATTAACTTGTGATTATTTTATCAACCAGCCATATAGGCGGTAACCTGATTAAGTCAAATTAAGTCCAACCAGCCATAAAGGCGGAACCAAAATAAACCTGCCATATAGGTGGTAAGAAAATTTAATTACCAACCGACCAATTTGGCGATATCCTTTATTAGTCAGGTTTAAACCAGATTAAAATGAATTACCAACTGACCAATATAGCGGTATTTTTTTTAAGTCAATATTTTAAATAGTGAATATATTATATTTAAGGGAGATAAATCTAAATAGAAATAGTAAAAGAATTACCTTTCACCCTAGCAGGGGGAAGTTACCTCCTCATGGTGAACAGTAAAACTGTAAAAAGTAAAGAAAGTAAATTACTATTATTACAGAACGTAATTAAAATTAATTACAAAACTGAATTAAAAAGAAACTAAGAAGAGAACTCCCTATTTACATCAGAGAATTTAGAAAGAATGGTACATCTGAAACTGAAACCTTGAGCTCAATTTATAGGCGCGGATAGGCTATGGGCGTCGCGACGCCAATGTCTTTTGGCGTGGCACGCTGAGGGCTTGACACGTAGCGATTCTGGATAAGGAGATAAGGCGACACGTGGCAAGGCGGCTGAGAGCTCAATTATTATGCTGACGTGGCATGATGTGGCGACACGTGGCGAAAGTGAGTGTCAGCACCGTAGGATTGCGACACGTGGCACACTGTGATTGGTTGATGATGATGTGGCACTTTGACTTGATCAATAGGTGATATGGATGATGATGTGTCCGTGACGTGGAGTGACACGTGGCAAAGTCGATTATCGGCACCGTAGGATGATGACACGTGGCACGGCGCACGTTACCAAATCGATTGTGATGGTGACACGTGGCACGGTGCACGTTAGCAAAGTCAAACTTCTCAGATTCTGACATATGGACCCGGAGCACGTTAGCATGGACCCGGTGCACGATAGGCTTGCGCGTCGCGACATGCAAAATTACGAAAATACCATTTTGTCCAATTTTCACTGTTTTGGGCCCAAATCACCTCCAGAGAGTCTTGAAACTTTATTTATCTACAAAATAACACAAAAAACATCAAAATATTCATAAAACTCAAGAAACTATACAAAATATTAGGTCAAATGAGTGGAAAATAGTGATATAATTACCACTCATCACTTAGCTCTAATAATGCCTTTTATTAAACCCCTTTTAACCCACGGTAGACACGGTTAACTAAAGCACAAATCACAATCATTACAAGACATTATTTCGAGGCCACTTCTCTATCCCCAGTGGAGTCACCAGACTGTAGGACACAGAAATTGGCGACGCTGTTCCAGGCTCGCGGCCTAGTTGGGAGTACGGAGTAGCCCACGGGGGAACTAAACCGGATAAATAACATGGAGTCGCCACCCAGTGTGAACTGGGAAAATGATTTAAGGCTGCACTCACCCCTCGCAAGGGAATACCTCAAACTGTTGGGTTCAGAATGGTCCCTTACTTATGCCACTTGTAATGAAAGGATTTGTGCAATAATTTAACCAAGTCTACGCAACATACATGCTAAAAAATAACCTATATCTAGATTCACATTCATGAAAATAACTCCTATATCTAAGTTTGCATGCATAAAAGTAAGTCGTCATAACGACAAACACATAATAATCTCATGAACATATTGAATTATTCAACACAAAAATAAATAACAACCTAAACATAAACATAAATTAAATTCCTAATGCAAAAGAAATAACTAATCATGCTTGGAAATAACCAACTTAATCATGCATAAAAAAGAAAAATAACATACTAAACGACTAAATCATGCTTACGAAAATAAATAACGTACTAAATGACTAAATCATGCGTAAGCACAAGGTTGGATGGAACGAAATATGTGTGTCTCTCAAGTGGTATGTGGCATTGTATCCCAAGTATAGACCGCATTATCGTCCATTCAGATTCGGCTACAGAATTTACGTCTGAGTTTCCATCCGATATATCACAAGAGAGAACACATATTTCATTCATCCGAAGGTCATATCATACACCAATCAACAATACTCATGCGAAGTAAAATAAGAAGATGAATAAAAAAAATAAAGGAGAATAAATAAAAAGGGTGCCCTCAGGTCTAACCTCTTAAGTCGTCTCTTGGAAGTGTTCTACGCGGTTGTCGGAAGGGTTAATGTTCCGCAAATTTTCTGATTTACTGGTTCGTTGTTTTCCTTCGTTGCCTCACTGTTTTTGGCTGATATTTCCTCTATTATTGTTGTATTTTCTGGTCATTGTGTTTGGTTACTGTTTGCGGTATTCGGGGGCTGTTTTGTGCGGTTTTTTGGACTATTTTTGTTACAATTTTTGATGTTTTGGTTGTGTAGTTTTTGGGACTGTTTTGATATTTTTGAGGTGCAGTTTGCGGGTTTAAGGTTGCAGGTCAGAGGGCTTTAGCGTGAAGTAGGCAGGTGGCGTGAGAGGTTTTACGTGAAGAAGGGTTTGTGGCGTGAATTGAAGGCAGGTGGCGTGAGGGGCTTTACGTGAAGAAGGGTTTGTGGCGTGAATTGGAGACAAGTAGCGTGAGAGGCTTTACATGAAGAAAAATTTGTGGTGTGAAGTGAAGGCTGATTTGTGTGATGGGCTTTACATGAAGAAGGGTTTGTGGCGTGAAGTGAAGGCTGATTTGTGAAGGGTAATGGCGTGAAGTTAAGGCTGATTTGTGACGGGTTGTTGCAGTCAGTGAGGGCTATGCGTTGAAGGTAGGGGTTTCTATGGGGAATGGGCATTCTGAGTATGTTGTTTGTAGGCTGTCAATTCCCGAGAAATGATGATGCATGAGGGCTGTTTTAGTGTGTTTCTCACGGCAATGGAGGGTTCTTTTTGTATTGCTTTGGGCGTGAATCAGCTAGGGTCTTCTTGGGCGTGAGTTTGGTTTGCTTTGGTGGTCTTGGTATGTAACTTGGTGATGTGTGGGATTGGTGTGTGACTTGCGGTGGTTTTGGGCTAATGATAAGTTTAAAACAGAGGTCCAACGAGCGAACCCACATCTAAGCAAACAAATTTAGTCCAACAAGATATCAATTTCTGACTTTTCCCTTTCGACGTCCATTTCCCGCGACTTCCATAACTTAAAGAGGTAGTGTCTCCATGTGAGACTCATCATCGAGACTTATATGTAAAAATGCAGTGCCTACAGCCAACACATGCTGAAGATGAGGTTCCCAATCAGGAAGGTACATGTGATGAAGCTCCCATAGATAATTATTATGATCAACCACCAGTACCAGAAGCTACACCAACAGTTCCACAAAGAAGGTTTGACAGAGAAAGATGACCTTCAACGAAATACTCTACATATAAGTATGTGTTACTTACTGACAAGGGAGAAACCAAGAGCTACAAAGAGGCTATGGAAATAAAGAACAAAGAAAAGTGGGAGGAAGCCATGTAAGATGGGATGAAATCTTTGCATGACAATCACACTTTCGAGTTGATGAAATTGGCAAAAGGCAAACGAGCTTTGAAGAACAAATGGGTGTACAGAGTGAAGCAACAGGAACACACTTCACAACCCCGGTACAAAGCCAGACTAGTTGTCAAGGGATTCAATCAGAGAAAAGACATTGACTTTGATGAAATCTTCTCTCCAATTGTGAAGATGTCATCCATCAAAGTGGTACCCAGCTTAGCAGCAAGCCTTGATTTTGAGATCGAGCAGATGTATGTCAATACCACATTTCTTCATGGGGACCTGGAAGAAGAAATCTATATGGAGCAACTAGAAGGCTTCAGAGTCAAAGGAAAAAAGGACTATGTGTACAGACTCAGGAAAAGCCTCTACGGTTTGAAACATGCACCGAGATAGTGGTATGTGAAGTTTGAGTCCATTATGGGGGAGCAGGGATACAAGAATACCACTTCCGACCATTGTCTTTTCATTCAGAAATTTTCTGACGATGACTTTATCATCTTACTATTGTATGTAGATGATATGTTGATAGTTGGCCAGAATCAATCGAGGATTGATGATTTGAAGCAGCAATTGAGTAAGTCTTTTGAGATGAAAGACTTGGGGCCAGTGAAATAGATTATTGGCACCCGGATCGGCCTTGATCGAAAAGCTAAGAAATTATACTTGTTACAGGAGGAGTACATTGAGAAAGTACTTCAATGATGTCAGATGGATAAGGCTAAAGCGGTTAGCACTCCTCTTGCTACCCACTTTAGATTGAGTACACAACAGAGTCCCTCTACTAAGACAGAAAATGAGGAAATGAAACAGGTTCCATACACTTCAGCAGTGGTAAGTCTCATGTATGCCATGGTGTGCATAAGGCTAGACTTAGCACACGCAGTTGGATTGGTCAGCTGGTTTATGTCAAACCTAGGAAAAGAATATTGGAATGCTGTCAAATGGATAATGCAGTATCTACGAGGAACATCCAAAATGAGACTATGTTTTAGAAGCAACAAGCCAGTGTTAATGGGCTACACCGATTCAGATATATCAGGAGAAATGGATACCGGTAAGTCTACTTCGGGGTATCTAATTACTCTCTCAGGGGGAGCTGTGACATGACAGTCAAGGTTGCAGAGATGTGTTGCACTCTATACAATATAGGCATAATTCATTGCAGTAACAGAAGCTTGCAAGGAATTGCTGTGGATGAAAACATTTGTCCAGGAATTGGATTTCAAGCAAGAGAAGTACATTTTGTACTGCGATAACCATAATGCTATCTACCTTGGTAAAAATTCTACATTTCACTCGAGGTCAAAACATATCGATGTAAGGTATCACTGAATACGGGATGTCATGAGTTCAAAGTTGTTAGAACTCAGAAAGATTCACACCGACGACAATGGTGTAGATATATTCACAAAAGTTTTACCAAATGAGAAGCTTGAACTCTGTCGTGCCATAGCCGGGATGACAAAACTCTCTATATAGTCAAAGTATGGAGATACAGAGAACTACGATTGGCTTGATCCCAACTCAGGGTATGTAGGCAGTCATACAGATGTAGCCAGAGGTGGATCTTTTTGAGGATCTAGTTTGGGGATTGATGGTCGGCTCAGATTTTTGGAAATCTTCACCGATGGGGAGATTTGCTGGAAACCATGCATGCTGCACATGCAGCCAAAAGGTAGCCGAAAGATGATAGAGACACCAGCCAACTTGCATGAATTCCCACCGAAAGTTGATGAAGTGTTGCCAGCTTTGCCAAACCATGTGACACTGTAGCACATGGTTTGGGCACCATAAATTGGAGCCTAGAATCACTTGTAATGCATCCCAAAAATCAGAAAGAATAGAGAGTAGATAGGTTTGAGAGTTTTTTGTAAAGTTTTATAAAAGCTTTGTAATTATTTGTTTTGTGAAATAAAGAAGAGTTTTCTCTCATTTCTCCTCTATTGTGTGAGTTTTTATCACAACAATATTGAATCTATATTTATTCTCCATTTCTCTGGGAGTAATATATTTTCTATCTAGCAGGATGTAGTTAGAAGTATTTTTTAGATGAAAAAACTACCTATTTAATGTAAACTATTTTTCCCTTTTGTCTTCATTTTCTTAAGAGTAGCATAAATCTAATATGATTGTTCTGTTTTTAGCTATTGCGAGCATCAAATTATTTCATTGTAACAGAAGAATATATAGTTCATGTTGACGACTGTTGCTCATTCCAGGGGTGATCATGATTTCCACATATTACGCAAGTGCACGTATCACTAAAGTAATATATAAGATATCGATCCCACGAGGACTTATAATCTACGTTACTAATTATTGAAATTGGCTACTTACAAGTATCTAATTGAAATTTAAATATGATTGTTAGTTGAGTTGATTATAACTAAAGCAATTAAATAAAACTATGATAAATTCCAAAGGAAATCAATAAAGAGAAAATATCCAGAGTTGTGAATCCGCCCAGTATTATTCTAAAGATGAATTGGTTTTCTTATACTTGTGTAATATATTGGCTCATTAACCTGGAACACTAAGATATCCACAAGCTTATTTCGATGATAATGTGTAAACATTCAAAATAAACTAATAAACTATATTTATATGGTAATTTATTAATCCCAAATTCATTAAGAAAAAGTTTTAATTATGGCTACACCTGTTCGACATGTATATTTCTATCCTGTAAGGAAATTCCTAAGATGAGATCATGCGCTATTGAATTTAAGGCTAAACCTAAAATCCCTTTGTCAAGTTCATTTAAGTTTACCACATCAATCCTATTGGTGATCAAGCAACAAGAAGCATTAAGATCAAGATTCAATAAACAAGTCAAAATATCACACAAGATATAAGAAAGCTCAATTTATAAACTAATAAATTTTGGGTTTCATCATAATCCCACATTATAGATCTAGTTATTACACATATTCATAAACTCTAAATAAATATTCAACAATAAATAAAACATCAAAGAGGTAAAGGTAAGAAGAAACTCTATCGAGATCCTCAATCATTCACTCATTGCTATTGAGTTTCTGAGTTGTGATCATTTGATGTACTTTGTTTTCTCTCCAAAATCACCTTGGAAGCTCTGAAATTATGGTATGAAGGTCTCTCTTTGTTTTTATATGAGTTTTAGTTTATATAGGAAGTCTTAGGGGTGGTTCATTCTCAAGGATGATTTTGAAAACGCACCCAGCATCGCGACGCAGATTAATTTATGTTGCGACACTCTCCATTTTTTCCTGCGGCACGTCGCAGCGCGACAGCTTTAACCTTTGGCAGCTCTCTGGACGAAATTTGAACTAGCGTACGACGCGTAAACTAGTGTCGAGATGTGCGTTTTGACTCAGAATTTGGCCTGATTTGCTCATTATCTTACTATTTTCATCCCTCGTTGATTCCATTTAGTCTCGATATTATTTTTACCTATAAAACAAACTCAAAACACTCATAAAACTCGAGATAACTCATAAAATGGCAAGTTAGAGGAGGGGAAATATATATATATTGGTAGCTCATCACACCTCAAAACTTAACATTTTGCTAGTACTCGAGCAAAACAAATAAAAATAAACTAAAGTAAAACAATTTACCTAAATAACTTTCGTAGGGATTATGATTGCATTTAGCGTATGCAACAAGCCTTTAAACCCCTAGGCAGCCATAGTGGATGAGTTTTAGTCTCGTGTGGGCTTATAACGACGACACCCACAAACTTCAATTAACACACACATGCATTCACACAAAATAAAACCAATCCTGGTAGTTATATGTAGCATTGTCCTTAGAAAGTGCTTAGTAATGAAACCAAAGAACCTTCAAAGTATCCAACACAATTCAAATCCAAATTCTTGAATAAATTATCTAGGTTAGACTTTTAGTGTGTGTGTGTAAGGGTTTGGTCACAGCTCGAATCCTAAGAAAGCCAACTCAGTGATTTTGTCTCAAAAATTAGGATCTGTTGGGTCAAATTAACCTAAATATCTCAAAAGTATTTTGTATTTGCCTATTAATCTTGATATGGCATGACTTTTTTTGACTCACATACCCTTTAAGGTAGCATTTCTCCTCATGGTGGTCTTAACACTCGCCCATGGGTAGCTTCACGTTTATCGGTTATATGTGGTGTATTTCTTTTTTTTCAAAAAAAATATTTTTCTATTAAGCTATTTTCATTCATTTTATTCTTTTTTTAAGTCATATCATACATCATAAATAATTACAATAAAGACAAATATCTAAGCAAACGATCATTCATCGTCAAACAATTTTCTCAACTAGTCACTTTGCCAACTACCTCAGTTCTTACTGCTAGAAACCTACTTTTAAGTGCATACGAGTCTAACCTAGATAACCTGCTCAAGGCATCAGATAAAAGTGAAGTGAATACTTATCATTTCTAAGATTTCATACCAAGGAAAACAATCTGACCATTTCAATCGGACTATGCTTTGCGACCACACTAAATAAATTTAGTTACTAACACAACATATAAATAAATTTCAGTAATTTTTTTTTGCTATTTTTTTAAATAACATGAATTAACTAACACAGCACATGCATGCACACACCCGAAACTTAAAATCTACATTACCCTCAATGAAAAATAAGTATAAACAACAAGAGAAATAACAATATCGTGTATGGGGTGTATCATTCACCGTCGCTTTTAAGGTCAGCATCGCGACATGTAATAATGTACATCGCGACGCTCATTGCCACCAATTTTCTGCCTTGATTTTATTCATGAGAGAGTCGCGATGTGAAATTACTGAAAGATTTTGCCTCATTTATTTTCAATGGTGCGTCGTGACACTCCCATGGGAGTTCACGACGTGCTGCCCTATATTTGATGGTGCAGAATTGTGCTGTTTTTAATGCTCTATTGGTGCTATTTCCTGCAAAAATGACATAAAAATTCAAAACACACACTATATCATGCAATAAACACATGCGAAATTAAAAATTTGAAAATATGCAAAAAAAAAAAAAAAATTGTGTGGGTTGCCTCTCCGCTAGCACTAAGTTTAACGTCTTCAGTCAGACGTAACCACCCAATTGGTCATAGTGGTTCCCTTGTAAGCTTAGTTGATCGAGATAGATCCTCCCAATGCTCATTCATATGTTGTCTATTGGATGACACAAATTGAGGGTTTTACTATGAAATTATGTCAATGTATGTCCCCCAGGGTCTGTCACCAGTTCAAGAAATGTCTCTAACCATGAATCAATCTTTATGGAAGGTGGTGGGTCATAAACATACATATGAAACAGTTCAATTTTCTTGTTTGCACCCAGTGTCTGCGGTGGCTTCAATTTAGAGCTATCATTGTGGTGATCTATGTTGTCCATTTCTGGACTCTCATCTCCAAAATTGTCTTTCATGTGGCACTCTTCATCATCTTGTGATCATAACATGGCTTTGAAGACATGAAAAATCACCCATTGATCTTGCACTCGTATGGTCTGCTCACTTTTTTGTACGTCGATCAACGTTCTATCTGTTGTTAAGAAGGGTCATCCGAGAATTATGGGAACTTCATTGTCTTTATATATGTGTAAAACTATGAAGTCTGCGGAGAATACATTGTCCACTTCTACCAGTATGTCTTCTATTTTTTTACGAGGATATGTGAATGATCTATCTGCCAGCTGTAGCGTAACAATAGTTAGTCTCGCCTCTCCCAAACCCAATTTCTGGTAAATGGAAAACGGTATTAGGTTAATGCTTAGACCCAAATCACACAAAACTTTATCAAAGTAGTTGTTGCCAATGGTACATGGTATTTTAAAGCTACCAGGATCCTTCAACTTGGGTGGCAGCTTCTTCTGTAGGATTGCATTACATTCCTCGGTGAGGGTCATTGTTTCAAACTCTTACAGCTTCATTTTCTTTGATAGGATGTCTTTCAAAAACTTCACATAGCTTGGAATTTGCTCTAATGCCTCGGTGAAAGGAATTTTGATATGCAGTTTCTTGAAGATCTCCAAGAATCTTGAAAACTGCTTATCTAGCTGGTGTTGTTGCAAAAACTGAATGAACTGAGGAATTGGATGATTTGTAGGGCTTGTCTATTTTGTATTTGTTTCATTTCTCCTCTTTTATTTGGTAGGCTATGCCTCATTCTCTTTAGGCTGCTGCAACTCAATGTCCTTATTGATGACAGTCCCACTTTTCAGTGTGATAGCCTTGCAAGATTCACTATTCTTCGCCATTAGATTAGGTTCTATATCACTTTTCCCACTTGCGAATTGTCCTAGTTGACTCTCCAGTGTCTTCGAGGATGCTGCTTGACTTTGAAATAAGGCGTCATTTTGGCTTCTTGCTTTTTGAGCATCTCGGCAAGAAAGTCATCTATTCCTGGCTTTTTCTCAGACCATTTTCCTTTGTTCTATGGTTGGAATCCAGAGGGAGAATTGTTACTTTCTTATGATCCATGTCCAGAAGTATTGTTCCATGTAAAGTTAGGGTGGACTTTCCAGCCAGGATTATAGCTATTTGAATATGGGTTGTGGCATGGCTTATTGAAGTTGTTTACATAGTTGAAAGACATTCTATATTGAGTGTGTGGTTCCCCATTTTGTCCTCCCATATAACATGTGCTTGTGGCCCCAACTTTGTTTATAGCTTGTATACTCAGGACCTCCAGTCATTTGTAGATTTGGTCAAGCTTGGCACTCACCGCTGTATTGAGCCCAACCTTGTGGATACCTACTACTCGTTGGGGGCATATTCTTACCTGTTGGCCACAATAAATTGTTGTTAGTTATTTTTCTAATAGATCCCATGTTTGGTGTTCCTCTTTTCCCATTAGTGCACCACCACAGCTGCATCCACTGTGGACTTCATCATCATATTATGTCTATTATAGAAATTCTGAATCTGTAGCCATTTTGCAATATCATGATGGGGGGTACGTCTGTAGCAGCTCTTTGTACCTTTCCCATGGCTCGTAAAGAGTTTCAGAATCATACTGCACGAAGGATGTGATGTCGTTTCTCAATTTTACGGTCCTAGCTGGTGGAAAGTACTTTACGAGGAACTTTGTTGTTAAATATACCCATATCATGATAGACCTTGCTGGTAGTTAGTTGAGCCATCCCTTAGCTCTATTTCTTAAGGAGTATGGAAAAGCTCTCAACCACATTGCTTTATCTGCTCCTCGGTTGTAATTAAATGTGTCGCACACTTCTAGAAAGCTGCTGATGTGGGTGTTTGGATTTCAAGTGCACCACCCACAAACTGTGTTGACTGTTAAATCATTTGAATGCATGTCTTGATATCACATGTGTTTGCGGGCAGGGGTGGTAGGACAATGTATGAGATGAAATCATCAACCACTGAGATTGTCTTATCCCAAATGGGAATTGGTGGTGCTTCTTCCAAGGGTTAAGGTTCTCGATTGTCTATGCTGAGCTGTACTTCTTGATCTTCTCGTCTAACCCTTCTAAAATGTTCGAGAGTTCTTTCGATTTCTGAGTAAAGCTGATGAAATTCGAAGCTCCTACTCTTTCTCATGTAATTGCCCAAGAACCTGAAACAAAATTAAACAAAAAAAAAATAGTTAGATAACAAGTAAAGTATTTAGCCTCAAAATTAATAATGAAAAATAAATAAGTCATCGGTAACGGCTCCAAAAACTTGATTGCAATTTCCTTACGTTACACAAGTGCACGTATCGCTCAAGTAGTATAAAAGATATCGATCCCACGAAGACTTATAACCTACGTTACTAATTATTGAAACTAATTACTTACAAGTATCAAATTGAAATTTAAATGTAATTGTTGGTTGAGTTGATTATAACTAAAGTAAATAAATAAAAATATGATAAATTCCAAAGGAAATCAACGAAGAGAAAACATCAAGAGTTGTGAATCCGTCCAGTATTATTCTAAAGATGAATTGGTTTTCTTATACTCGTGTAATATATTGGCTCATTAACCTGGAATACTAAAATATCCATAAGTCTTTTTCGTTGGTCATGTACAAACATTCAGAATAAATTAATCAACTATATTTCTATGCCAATTACTTAATCCCAAATTTATTAGGGAATAAGTTCCAATTATGGTTACAACCGCTCGACATATATATTTATATCCTGTAAGGAAATCCCTAAGATGAGATCATATGCTATTGAATCTAAGGCTCAATCTAAAATCCCTTTGTCAAGTTCATCTAAATTTACCACATCAATCTTATTGTTGATTAAGCAACAAGAAGCATTAAGATCAAGATTCAATAAACAAGCCAAAATATCACACAAGATATAAGAAAACTCAATTTATAAACTCATAAATTTTTGGTTTCATCACAACCCCAGATTATAGATCTAGTTATTACACATAGTCATAAACTCTAAATAAATATTCAACAATAAATAAAACATCAAAGAGGTAAAGGTAAGAAGAAACTCTGTCGAGATTGTCAATCATTCGCTCCTTGCTATTGAGTTTATGAGTTGTGATCCTCTGATGTTTTTTGTTTTCTTTTCAAAATCATATTTGAAGCTCTGGAATTATGGTATGAAGGCCTCCCCTTATTTTTTGATGAGTTTTAGCTTATATAGGAAGTCCTAGGGGTGGTTCATTCTCAAGAACGATTATGAAATCGCACACAATGTCGCGACATAGATTAATTTATATCGCGACGCTCTCTATTTTTTCCTTCAGTGCGTCGTGACACGCCAGCTTTAACCTTTCGAAGCTTTATAGATGAAATTTCAACTAGCGAGTGTCGCGACACGAAAACCAGCGTCGTGATGCTCATTTTGACTATGAATTTGGCCTGATTTGCTCCTTATTTTATCATTTTCATCCCTCTTTGATTCCCTAGAGTATCGATATTATTTTTACCCGTAAATCAAACCCAAAATACATCAAAACGCTCATAAAACTCGAGATAACTCACAAAATATCAAGTTAGAGGAGCGGGAAATACATGCATATTGGTCGCTCATCAATGGGTGATTTAGGAAATCACTCATCGAATAAACATTCTACATTCTGTGAATTTGTTTGGTTAGTTGGGAACCAAAGCAAACTTAACAAGTAGATAAAAAATCACAAAGAAAAAAGATTAATGTGGTTCGGTGGAAGTGGCTCTAATTACATCCACGGGGTAAAAGAGATAATTTTATTACTTACTCAGGCCGAATCCGACCAATTTTCCCTCTCAATCACTAAGCTTTAAGAGCTTTTTTACAAGTAGTGAAATTTGAAAATTGTTAATCAAAGAGCCAACCCCTGAATTTGAATCTTCAATTCCTTTATATAGGCTTCCAAATCCACTATTCCATCAATCCATGACGTCATCTCATGTCACCATGTCATCATTGTCCCATGCTCATTTTCCCCAACCACTCAGCAAACAGTTGCTCTATCATTCCAACCTTTTAGCCACTTCTGTATATTTCACAGACGTGACAACTTACAGTTTACCTTCTCTGGGAATGCTCCATCTGTCAAAGTCTCTTCGCAAGAAGAGTCATTGGAAAACTCTTGTCACGTCAGCCTTCAAGAAACCCAAACTTCCAAGTTGGGCATACGTCATATGCCCTTTAAGTACATGGTATCTTGTTTCAACTCTGTATCTTGGGTCGGCGTGCCGAGGTGAATGATGTTTGGTCATACCTATTCTAACTTCCTCAACAGGGTCGGGTCGGGAAGTTCAGACCACCTCGGGCCGACCTCTATTAATGTTCAAATGATGCCAAATCTAGTACCTTTTCAGGTCTGGTTGGTATCCCTACTCATCTCTATCAGTCGGTACTTCCCTTGGTAAGACTTTCTCGTTTGATATGCTCAGGTCCTTCACCCGACTTCTGCCTCTCTGGACACTCTTCATTCTTCTTTTGGCCATATACAAACCTCATTCCTTGATATTCAAACTTTCTCGGGGTAAAAAACCACCATCAACACATGTCCCATAATTCTCGGTACCAACGACTTAGTGAATTGGTGTCAGGAACTTCAAAGATGTTGGTACCGATCGAGCATGCGTCCTCGGGTCATAGCTTTTAATGTTCCTTAGAGTATTAGAGCCGTCAGAGTTGCTGTCATATGTCTTTTACCATCATTGTAAGTTTTTCTCGTTAAAGTTGATATTGGCTGGTAGACTAGATACCTGGAGTGGTTTTTTTCTCGCACGAGTTTTTCACTTTGTTAACAAAATTATTGTGTTGATTTTTTTCTATGCATTGTTATATTTACTTTGATGTATTGTTGTTAGACTAAGAGTGCTTGTTGGTAATCCATAGAAATAATAATTAGCACTTATCTTAGTTTTGTGTTTAATTCTGCATACGGTCATAATTTAGGACAAAATCAAATTATCACAATAATTAAACGTAGATTTTTTTGGGCTAACCTTTTACCTATTTATAATGCAAGTGAGTGGATTGGATACTAACAGCACATCCAAAACTAAAAGTTTCAAAGTGATTGGGAGACTTGACACCATTTTTTATCCTTGTAAAATTATTGTTGTTTAACAGACATAATAGTTTTTGTTATAGTACTTAAGTTTAGGAAATATATGTTGGAAGATATTATTTTGTTAATGACTACATTGATAGTTATAGATATTAAACATGTTTTGTTTTAATTTTCTTTTGTAATATTTATTTACATGACAAATAATATCCGTTAACAACACATGACAAAACATTCAAATCAAATTTATACTATTATTTAAATTTTAATATATATATATATATATATATAATTTTTCCTCCTAAAATTCGCGCTAAAATGGAAAATTACAAATTTTACATTCCCGCTTAAAAATCTTGATAGAAATAATTCTGTCATTATCATGTGTTCTTGACAGATTATTATGATGGATTTGTTTCTATCAAGAATTCTTGATAGACAAAATTCGTCAAAAATTCTTGATAGAGAAATCATTTTTCATAAAAATCTATCAAGAATTCTTGACAACAAAAAGTCTGTCAAGAATTCTTGACATCCTGATTCTTGACACTTGAATTTTCTGTCAAAAAACTCATTTCTTGACAAAGGTGGATACTGTCAAGATAATATGTTTTTCTAGTAGTGTTAATACTATATCAAATTCTAATCTTAAATCAAATTTTCAACCTAATATTGGTGGTAGATTTTTTTCATATAAGATGTGCATGTCATGTTTTAAATTTATGTGTGTAAGATGATTTAAAATAATTAGATACACTCATTTCTCTTATTAGAAAAGCAATTTCACATTTATGAGTACATCCTTGAATAAGAAAAGAGTGGTTTAAATTATGTAAAATAAATGGTAAGTATCCTGAAGCATTCAAACTCGAGTCCTGAAGTGTTAGAAGCCCAAGTATATCTGGTAGACTGAGGTAAAGTAGAAGTAGGGGAACAAAATTTACAAGAGCAAGAAAGTGAAGAATACGATACGAGCCGAACAAGCACAACAATTGAAGATGAATAGATTGTAATAATTTTATAAATATAAGTTGTATTTTTAACTAAGTTGTAATTTATAAATATTACAATTAATTAGAATAATTTATTTTTTAGTTATACTTTTGTTAATATTAAATTATATATTTTTTAATTTAAGTTAATAAAATAAATAAATTATTTCAATTAATAATATTAAAAAACTGGTTCAAACCGTCTAAAACCATTCTGAACCGTGTGAAAAAATCGGAATCAGAATCGAAACTAAGGTTGAAATCGTGACCAAACCTGGATTAAAATCGGAACCGAAACCGACGGTTCACTGAATCGTTAAATGGTGGTTCAATTCAAGTTCAAGAATTTTTTGAATCGGAAACGACAATTCTTGAACCGTCATCATGACTACTTTCAAAGGTTATTTTGCTTAGGCACTAATCTCAGATTTACTAAACTTATGTTCGTTATGTACATCATCTTCTCTTTTTCTTTTTTAATTTAATAAATTTTATCATTTATAAATAGAAAATAAAAAAAAAATTATTTTTTCCCTTAAAAGTTTAACATTTTCCTTCCATTTTCATCTTTCTAACCTCGCAGTCAAAATGTTAAAAAATAACCAAAAAGTAAAAACTTATGCTTTGAAAATTTTAATTTCAAAATCACCTAGCTAATAAGAACATGTTAAATTTCAATAGTTTGTGTCCAACATTAAATCATTTATCTAAAGTGAACCTTGAGTGTGTCCCTTTTTTGGTGCTTAATATTGGATCTTAGCTAATAGATAAGCAATCATACACCCAATGAAATTTGATCCAATGATGAACAATTATGCTAAGTTTTTTTTTTTTTTTTTTTAATTTTCCGTAAGGGTGTTCAGTTTTTCAGGTCAATCCGTGATCCGACGCAACACGCTCGGATTTCAAAAAATAATACATTTTCGGGTTAACCCAACCCGCAAACAATAGATTTTTTTCTTCTAAATTTATATTATTTTTTAAAGTTTTTACTATTATTTCAGTTGTTTATTACTTTTATTGACTTGAAATTTAATGTGTATGGCAAGTTTTGGGATATAAAATATGTAGTATTTATGACTCAAAATAATTAATATATAAAAAAAATTCTTTTTTTGGCGACTCAACCCGACCCGCGTGGGTTTGCATTTTCAAATTTTAGGTTCGAATTTGTCGACCTGAGTGATCCGACCTGATCAGATTTCTACGTGAATATCCCTAATTTTTTGCGGCATGTATTTTAATATTATATATATAAATCCAGCACAAACCTAGATGCACTCCTAATTCTTTCAAAAAATATTTTAATTTGAGAAATAGCAAGTCAAGTCAAAGATTTTGAGTTAAAACCGCAAAGACTTGCAAGCAAATGAGAGCAAAGCAAACAGCCCAAAATTTGCTGTTAAAAAGATTAAAAAAAACAAAACAAACAACAAAAGCCGCCTTCAAAGCTCCTCCATTGAAACCCTTTCTCCTTCAGAACTTCCCCTCTTCTAATTTGCAATCACTTCTCCTCCCTTTGTTCCTTATGGTTTCTTTCACAGACCCTCCAAGCCCCCATGCAAAACCCCATCTCTCTCCAAAATCAAAAAACAAACAAAATATCATGGCTTTGATGTTTTCTTATTACAAGAACTCGGGATCACTCTCCCATGGTCCCACTAAAAAAATAAAATAAATTCACTTTTTTTAAAAAAAAAAAAAAAAAAAGTTTTATAATAAGATTATAACATTCATTTTATATATACACACGTATATTTTTGTGAAAGAAGCTTTAGAGGATGCTGTTGGGGAACAGCAACAATGGGGAGCAACAGGAGAGTGGGTCCGGGGGAATGAGCGGAGGAGACGGAAGCGGAGGAGAAGGTGGGGTCCAGCTGAAGAAGGGGCCGTGGACGGCGGCGGAGGATGCAGTATTGACGGAGTACGTGAGGAAACACGGAGAGGGAAACTGGAATGCGGTGCAGAGGAACACGGGGCTTGCTCGTTGTGGGAAAAGCTGCAGGCTTCGTTGGGCTAATCATTTGAGACCTAACTTGAAGAAAGGCGCCTTCTTTCCTGAAGAAGAGCGACTCATTGTTGAACTCCATGCTCAGCTTGGCAATAAATGGGCTCGCATGGCTGCTCAGGTTACACAATTTTTTCTTCATTTACGTATAAACCAAAAAAATATATATGTTTCCTGTTCCTGTTTCCAAAACCATATTCTGCATTTTCATTTCTCTGGTAATTTTGGTTTATGTTAGCTGTTCTTTTTCTTCTGCTTTGAGAAAATTTTCGTCTGTTTGTTTATTATGTTGTTGCCTTTTAATATCTTCTGCTGTTCAACCTAAAGAACTCATATTAAATTTTCCATTTTATGTTTTCTTTTTCCCCCTCAATTGTATGTGATGGTGAATTTCTACGACCCCATATCTACGACGCACATTTATCTATTTAAAGAGGGTAACCTGATGATCTTGGCTTTGTCATTATAAAGAGCCTATCTGCTTATAGTTGGTATAACTAGGTTTTAAGTTCACATGTGATACCATCGATCAAACTAACTTGACCATATTATGGTTAGACTTAGAATCTATATTTGAACTTTCAAAAATACACATCGAGTGTGAAGACAAATTTTGTTCTCATTTTGCTCGTAAATGAACCAAAACTTCAAACAAATTATAAAATGAATAAAATGTTTTCTTTGCTTTAGAATTTTTGATAATTTTATCCCAAAAAAAAAAAAAAAAAAGAGGGAGGCTAATTTATGAGTTACTGCTTTCATTTTCATTTTTTATTTTTATAGTTACCGGGAAGAACCGATAATGAAATCAAGAATTACTGGAACACAAGAGTAAAGCGCTGCCAACGGCAAGGCCTGCCGCTCTATCCGCCGGACATTCAACCACAACATCAACATCAACAATCAACACACTCTCATCATTCATTCCACTCTCAGCCCTCAACTCCAACTAATTCATCATCATCATCATTCTCTTTTCCAATCACACCCACCACCGGCCACCACCACCACCACCGTAGCCACAGCCTCCACCAATTCCCACCTCCGTGCTACAGCCACAGCCACAGCCACAGCCCCACCCCTTCTCTCCCCCCAACTCCTCCCCCTCTCTCACCTGTCCTTCATTCCCCTCACCAGCCGCCATCTTACCCTACTCTCCCTCTCTTCGACACGAATAACAACAACAATAACAATAATAATATTTCCAACGCGTTTAATATCTCAAGAACCCCGCCTTTGCTTCAAAACCCTCCTCGTTTAAAGCGTTTCCACTCTGATACTTGTATCAGTACATTTGCCGCCAATAACAACAACAATAATAGTTTCAACTCCAGCAATAACTTTCAGGGAAACACAAGCTTTTCAATCCCATTTTCGCCATTCTTGCGTAGTCCATCATCACCTTCTATTTTATCCTCCCCTACAAGTAACTGCATTACAAGTGCTTTCTCAACTGCAGCTTCTAAGTTGCTTTCACTTCCTTCATTTTCAACACTGCCGGATTCTCTCAGTAATCCAAATACATCAACAATGTTTCCAAGCCCGGATGAGAAAGATTGTTTTTTGACAAGTAGTACTGGTTCGGTTCATAACTTGAAACCGGAGCTCCCTTCAAGCCAATTATTGTCCCCAAATGGAAATGCTGCAGAGATTGCTTTTGAGAATGAGAAACTGAGCATGTTTAACAGTGGAAGTGGGTTGTTGGAGGATCTTTTAGAACAGGCTCATGTGGGTAACTATGGTGAGAGTTCAAGGAGGGTTACTGAAGACAAAAGTGACTTTTCTGGATTTAATCAGTGGATTGATTCAAGTTCTATGATTTTATCTTCAGGTTAGATCTTGCTTCTTCTTCTTCTTCTTTTTATTGCATGTCTTTAATTTATTGTAATTATGTTTTAATTACTGATTTAGATTTGATGGTGAACTAAATTTTATATTGATTTTTTTTTTTATTATGATTAATATTTATTAGATGATAATATGAGATAACTGAATATTATTCATAAATTGTCATTAAAACACAAATTATTAAAATTTTAGGGTAACTCAGCTTTATAAGGGATCTAAATTTTTGAATCACAGCACATAAAGTTTAGGATTTCGTTGTCCAAATCAGAAGTTTGAGTACATGGGTGTACTTCTTGTAAGAGTGACAGCTAAGGATTTTATATGTTCCGCTTAAACTCGGATCGAGTGGTTCTACTGTGGGGTTCCCAACGTTTCTAAAAAAAAAAAAAAAAAAATAATCCAAATTTTCTTATACAACAATATTGATTGATGTGTGTGTTTGATATTTCATAGAATTGAAGCCAAAAGAAGAAACAGGGGGGCAAATCAATGTGCATGAAGACATATCAAAGTTGCTGAATGTTATTCCATCAATGCAAGTCCCCGAATGGTATACTGACAGCGGAGAAGCCTCAAATTGTCAATCTTCAACTGTAACATATGATAATCTTGGGCTTGAAATGCAGCAATTAGCTTCAATTTTTCGTGTCGATTCCACAACTGCTCCTGGTTCTTGTTCTTATGATAACTTGCCTGGAAATTGCTGATTATACTTATTTGGAATTTGTGTGAATGACTTGTGGGTATATGAAGATGGGGTTTTGTACTACCTACTAATAGTATAATAAGCAATTAATATCAATTATTTATTTTTTAATATTCAAAAGTGAGACCTGTATCATATTTTGTTTCTTATACTGAGAAACAAGACTTGACAATGATATTGACTGACTATGTTGTTTGCACATTTGTACTTTACCTCTTCTTAATTATTTTTGTTGATCAAGCTTCAAATATCTGCCCACATTTGGCAACAAACTGTAGCAATGTACATTATCAACATGGCTTAATATATCTCTTATTTACTCCAAATTAGCTGTGTGGATCTTTGTTAAATTTGCTATTATGGGTTTTGAAAATTCTATTGACTTTGGTGGATATGAAAGTACTGGAATTAATTACATTTAAATTTTTATTCAATAATTAGCAATTAAAAAATAAGTTAAATACAAATCTCAACTCAGTAGTCCGATTCAAGTCCTATGGAGAGACGGTTTTAATCCTTTAGCATGATGGTAACCTTCTTCCTTTTTGACTCTACAAAGTTCAGTAAGACCAGAGCAGCACATAAAGGATTGCATTGCTTTGCTAGGACAATGCAGACGAACTGCAGTCCATGTGAACTTAATCAAGGACAATGCCAGGACCACGTTGCCATTTATCTCAGAGTTATGATGCCCATTGACTCTTTTTCATTATCTCCATGTAGACCTTACGGTTCGGAACCGGAACCAGAACCGGAACCGAACCAGTTGGAACCGGACGGTTCCGGTTCCGGAATCGAATCGGAACCTAACCGGTTCGGTTAGGGTTCCTACCCTAGCCGAACCGGTTGGAACCGCTGGAATAGTTCGGTTCCAACCGGAACCGTAAGGTTCCGATTGGAACCGGTTTGAATTTATATTATAATATTTTTTTAGTTTATATAAGAATTTTATTTGTAATTTAATGTAATTATGTAATGTAATAAATTTAAATTCGTAATTTTAAATTATATTGATTTATCAATCTCAATTTTTTATTTTCAATAAAGCAAAAAAAAAAAAAAAAATAAAAAAAACGGATGGAACCGGAACCAGAACCGAACGGTTCGGTTCCGGTTCCGGTTCGGAACCGAACCGCCGGTCGGGTCTATCTCCATGAATAACATACCAAAGACTATATGCAAGTTTGCTTTTGGCAGATACTTAAAAATCTCCATGGAAAAGTTAGAAACTGGAGTATTAATGGGATGTATTCAATTGAGATTTTGAAAGATTATTTATTGATAAATAAGTCCAGTAAAGTTTGTTAGTTCCAGTTTTATTGGCATGTGTCCGTGACAAAACAAGTTCAATTGAGTTGTAATCTTTCATGAAGATCTTTGTGCAATTGGACTGGTTTCTGGCTGCTGTGCATCAGACATGCGTTCGTGGTGCGTTCTTTGAAGTGTTCGAACGATTGGCGTTGGTGCTGCATTCGTTATTGGGTTCGAACGTGTGGCGTTAGTGACACGTTCTTTATTGGGTTCGAACGGGAATTCCAGAGAGCAAATGTTCGAGTCTCGTTCTTTGTGGGTTCGAACGAGATCATTCCAGAGAGCATCCGTTCGTTGTGCGTTCGAGTGGCGTTCGAACTAGTATTCACAGAAAGGCGCGTTCGTGGTGCGTTTGAGTAACCGTTCGAACGCGACTGCGATCTGAACGCGTTTTTGGCTTGCAAAACCCTAGGTTTTCACCCTACCTATAAATATAACCCTTAGCCGCCATTCTCATTAGTTGAAGCATATTTCCCTTGAGCCAAATACTCTCAAAGCTTTCAACTCTCTTTGAATCCACCATTGAAGACTTCTTCATCTTCTTGTCTTCTTCATTAATGGTGTGATTCATTCTTTGATAAACCTTCAACACTATATAACCCAAAATCCCCAATCCTTTAGAGTTCTATAGGAGGAGTTTTGGTAGTCGGAGTTCCGGCGTTCATTGGTGATATAATCTACTCAGAGACTTCAGAGGTTTTGAAGAAAACCGTGGGTTGCGGGCTTGAGGAGTTGCCTTGAGTTCTTGCAGTATAGAGGTACTTGAGTCGGTGGAATTGCCACCTTAGGTCTTGACCATCGCTGTAAGTTTTTCTCGATATAGTGGATTGGGCTGGTAGCCGATATACCCGGAGTGGTTTTTTACTCGGAAGAGTTTTCCACTTCGTCACCAAAATTACTTGTGTTGATTTTGTTGGGTTTGGTTATAATTGCTGCTTTAATTATTGTTATTGTTTTTACATTTGCAGCTTATTATTTTA